>VDFB02248416.1:0-10470 GCA_007258455.2 Sequoia sempervirens | reverse complement strand
CTAGTACCATCGTAGCCTTTAGCCTTCATGAAGTCATAACCTTTTCCATATATTTGAACTCGTAATGGGGGTAATGTGACCATATCCTTATAGATCCATCCTGTGATTTCAGCAAGGTCTTCCTTACTCATGTCTCCCCACTTGATAAAAACTGTATTTGGTGGGACTATGAAGGTTTCCTGAGGTTCCATGCGGAAACATGGCTGACCATAGTCCTTGGGAGATCTAGGCATTGTTGTTATGCTGTATGTTGTGTGTAGTTTGAATTCTTCGCAGCCAAGGTCTTGGATTTTGACAGTTGACTCATTCTTAGGGTTGGTGGAAGGTGGTGGTATAGCGGAAGACGTGGATGGAGCGGATGTGGAAGATGACGTGAGCGTGGAAGGGTCGATGTACTTGGATGACGAGGAGCCGTGTGCGCTTCTCGACATTGTGGTACTGCCGGAGATAAATTGGTACAATATTGGAAAGGGCCTGGTCTCCGTGATATGGTTACTCGTATCATCAAAAGGAAACTGAGGCATTGGTGGTATGTTGGATGGTTCTGCTTTAAAGCGTATCCATGGCCTACTAAGTAAAATGTTATATGGTAGTTCCAAATCCAGGACCTGGCAGGTTGTGTCCACAATGACCGGTCCCACTCTGATAGGGAGAGAGATAACACCCCTTGAAGAGCGTTCCTCATCATCGTATGCTTTGATCACTATGCTTTTTGTTGGGTCTACGCACGCATCAGAGAATCCAAGAGCCTTAACCAATTTGAGGGAGCATATATTCAACCCTGCTCCACCATCTACTAAAACCCGTCTAACTTTGTGCTTGTGGACGAAAGTTTCTATGTGTAATGCATCATTATGGTTGGTTTTATGTGATGAGTAGTCTTGATCCGAGAAGGTGACATGGTGTGGCATGGTGAGATATCCCACCATAGTTTCAAACTGATTGACATCGATGTCCTTAGGGACTGACGACTCTAGGAGAGTTTTGTCTAGGATTTCTTTGTGTGCCGGAGAGATACGAAGCAGCTCAAGGATAGATATTTGTGTAGGAGTCTTTCCTAGTTGTTCAATGAGGTTGAACTGACTCTTGGGTTTCCACTGTTGTGGGGTTGAGACAGGTTTTGGCTGTTTAGTCGATGCAGCAGGTTGTGATTGTTTAGCCGATGGGCCCGGTATTATGATTTTGGCTTGTCTAGGAGGAGGCGGGCCAGCTATAGTGACCTTGCCACTGCGAGTAGTAGCATTACACTGGGGTGCTCTCTTGACCGTAATGGTATTGATGTACCCATCTTCAGTGCGGATATTGTTTATAATTGGTCCACTAGAATAATCATACTTGACTCGGGCAAAGTTAGCTTGGTTTTGTGAACCTGACGTGGACGCATTATGAAAGCCATGATCCTGCAGTGGATTCTTGTGAATAGTATGATCTGCGTTGGAGGTGAATTGTGATCCCCCTACTTCGATTGTGCGATTTTCAATAAGATCTTGAATTACATTTTTCAGTTGTCGACAGTTAGTGGTTGTATGTCCTTTGGCTCGATGGTATTCGCAAAGTGCATTGTCATTCCACCATGATGGTTTGAACTGTCCTGGGTCATAAGGTTTTATTTCCGGAAGTGTGATGACCCCATGTTGAATGCATTTCTTAAGGACTTCTTCAATGGGTTCAGCCAAATGGGTGTATGTGCGAATTTTGGGAAATTTTCTCTCATTTGACGCATATTATTGTCTCTCTTGGATCGCTTTGACCATTTACATGGTTTGAAAAAAGGTTGTGGAGGTGTCAATGTTGTTGTTGGTCTATTTTGTTGTTGCACCCCTTCGTATTAATACTGACCTACAAGATTTGCGTACTTTGGCATCAACAACACCGCCATTTGTTACGCTATCTAACCCAATATTTGTTTTTGTCACCGGGTGGATTGACGTCAGGTTTTTGGAACCATATCTCGCCTCCCTTTGGCGATAAGGGCTTCAATCCGGATCCTCCTTTCCACCATAATTTGAAGTTTGTGCAACAAATGTATTTGCAATGCTAATTTTAGGGGTCCTGTAGCGTTTGGAATTCTACCATACCACTTTTTCCTTTTCGTGAATGTCAATGTGACATCGACTAGCAAGGCTTCTCCATTTTTGAAAGAATGGAATAAATGTCTCACCAGAGTCTTCCTGCGTGAGATTGCACAAGCTAGTGATAGAGGTATCCATGTCAATGTTGTACGCGTAATTTCTTATGAATTTTCGTTTGAGTTCATCCATGTTTGGATATCTTTTTGAGTTGAGAACCATTCAAGGGCTTGGCCTGCCAAACTTTTGGAAAAAAGTCTCATCAAGTATGTTGGTTCGTAGGCGATATCCATACAGTTGGTTGCGAATTCGCGAACATGTTCAATGGGATTTGTTTTGCCTCTATATTTTGTGAAGTTGGGTGATACGTATCCTGGTGGAAATGCAGGCATACGTAAGTTCATGTCGAAAGGGTATACATCCAGGTCATATGATATTTCCGATTTCCTGCCTGAAATGTACATGTTTTGCATATTTTTCTCCATATCTCTCATTCTTGCTTTGAGTTCATCTATGGTAGGGTCATTTACGTTTCCGTATGTTGGGTTACCTGGTACACCATGTGTTCCTGTATGGTGTGCGTGAATGTTGGTATATTGCAGTGGTACGGATTGTTGTGGTATGTACGACGTGTGTTGTTGGTATTGGAAGTTATGATTTGGTGTCTGTTGATGAGTATGAATGTTGGATGAGTATGTTGGGATATGTCCCCCAGCCATGTGTGTCGTTATTTGGGGGATGTTGTGAGCATGACTGTTATAATGTGTCAATGAAGTCATGGGTTGTGTTATTTGACCACCTTGTGTAAATTGGTGATTTTGCACAAGAGGAACATTTGTGTTTATACCTTGGGAGGCAATGATGTTTGACTGTGTTGTCGTGTTGGCATTTTGTTGTTGTCCTTGAATAAAGATACGTCCTGTGGGTCCCCCCAAAGGATTTTGTGAAATACCACTGGATGGATGTGTCGAAGTTGTGTTCATGGTAGTAGATGTAGTTGTCAAGGGGGGATTGTTTTGACTTGATGATGCCCCCGTGGCATTTACTGTCGTGGCATCGACTGTCATGGTATTTGTTGTGGTCCCAAAGGAAGTATTGCTTGTAGTATTTAGAGGTTGACCACTATGTGACATGTTATGTGTGTTATTGGCATTAGGGTCATGAAGTGTCGAATTTAGCGTGTTGGCATGAAATCCTGGTGGTAACTTAGCTCCTTCACTCAAGAGCATAGCTACAAATCTATCTCTGTCCTGACGAGCTATTGTTTCAGCAAGCTGATAGACCTCTGGGTCTTGTGTCAATGCCTCTATGTTTTCCTGAAGTAGTTGGCCATTTTCGTCTCTGTGCAAGTAGAGTTCGAATGTACTGTTTGCTGGAAGTTGATTATCTTGTTTGGTAAATGGATCATAAAAGGTCCAATTCGGGTCATGTGGAGGACTGTTGACACTAAATGGGGGGTCTTGCCTAAAGTTTTCCATTTGTCTCTTTTGTTTTTGAAGTCTAGTTTCAACCATGAACTGATTTTGCTCAAATTGGAGTGACAACTAAATGCAAGTATGACACTATGTGAAGTCTAAGTTCAAAATGACGCCTAGAATGACTAATGTTTTTGGATTTTTGAGAAAAGGGTATGCAATTTGTATGCAATGTAAGACAAGGTTATCTAAGCACTTCTAAGCTCGAACTTTGTTTACGATTTGGACTGCTAAAGGACTTCGTTGGAAATGACAAGTTGACAAGGTCTAAATGACTAGTGAGTCTTCCTAACTAGGCTTTTGAGTTGGAAGAAATCTCACAAAAAAGGACAATGACTAAAGGAGGTTTGATAACTTAGTCCAAGAGGGTCTAATGTCAAAAACAATGTTTTTGCAAAGGTGTGCTTAAGATTTTCCTAATCCTAAGTATGCAAGTATGGACCTTAAGGACAACGTAATGCTGAATGTACTAAACTAAAAGGAATGAGGTATGCAACCTATGGTGACTAATGCAAGTTTAGACAAGACTTTGAGCAATATCAAGTTTGGTTTCTGACAGAATCTTTTTGATGATAGTGTTTGACGAATGGTTGACAATTTGAAGACCTCAGGTTTCAGATGCGTTTTGACAAATCAGTTGCGTCGTCGAAAATCACTTGCGGTTTGACAGATGCGACTCAGTTTAGTTTCAACCTAAGTTTTGACTTGTTTTGATGGAAGTTTTGACTTGTTTTGATGAATGTTTTGTTTGAACTGTGACAAAACCAGAATGCACTTGACAAACACAGCGTTTTAAAAGGTATCCAAGCACACATGAGATAAGCACAATCCTAAAAAGGCCACTAGGCCTTGGGTTTGTATACTTGATATAGCCCACCAGTTATACCCCGGATTGGTGATGAACACCTTTCCTTCTCGAGAGCGGACAGCTTAGAATTTGGTGGCATTGGCTCCCCTCCACGGCTCATTAACGTCATTCGAGCACACCAAATTCGGATTCATTGGGTAGTGACATCCCAAGAATTGCTATCTCTACTCAAGGGGATCGGTAGTGAGTAATCTTCGGGCATGATACTGTACCCTGCACTATATCAAGCAACGGCCAATAGAACGGTTGGATACTAAGACAAGGGTGTTTAATTCGGGCATTCCGTTCGTGGGGCGTGATCCATGCGGCGAGAGTCCCCTTTCGGATCCATCTCGTCGGAACCACGCTCGTGATTCTTGGGCTTTCCCCAAGAACCCACTTTTTTATACCGGCTGGAAGTCCCTCGGTGTCAGGGTGCTACCGGTCTGAGTCGTCCTGGGGTGAGTACTTTTTCCCACCAGGACAGGCCCAAGTTCTAGAGTCGATAACCGTTTCTCTTACACCCAGGATCGCACGAATGCGCAAGGGGAGAGGATACTCCGATATACCGAATCGTGAAGGGTAATTAACAAAAAACAGAATGGGTCTGGTTTTCTGATCACAAGGTTTTCACCAAGTGAGAGCATACTCACCTACCACTCCACAAGCACAATCAGACACAAAAGACATGATTCTTTTTATAAGCACCAAAACTAAGTGTTTGCTAATCTAGAAATAAACAAGCACACTGTTTGTTTGTTTCCCTCTTTGACATGCGAATCTGCAAACAATAAGTTAGTAGTTTTGTAGATAATGGTCTTGGACACACGAAAAAGATCGCCACACGCTACCAGAAAAGATTAGTAACAAAAATAATAAAAAAATAAATAAAAACTTAAATGAAAACAGCAAACTTGAAATAGTGATAACTTCATCCAAACTTAACAAAATTTCAAGTGGTAGATATCCATGGAAAGCTAAATGATAGACCTTCAAAACCTCAGAAAATTTTTTCCACGATTCTGCACAAAACAAATGTTATAGACAAAAGAAAACGCGGGTTTAAGAATTAAATTAAAAAAATAGCGAACAGTAAAATACCCATAACTTTATCAAATCTCAACGAAATTTAAAACCGTTTGATGTTCTGGAAAGTTGAGAGTGAGATCTACAAAACCCAGAAACCGTTTGAAAATATTTTATTCGTCCATTTTTCTGTGCTCAACTGAAGGTGACGGGATTTCGTATGACGTTTTGGCTGTAACCTGCAAAACAGTGAAAACAAACAAGAACACACACGAATTTTTCTGCAAAATGTCGGGTTCACCAATGTAATCAAAGGAAAATCAGATTTGTTAAATGGTTAGATCAAATAACATTAAAATCCAACGAAATAACGAAGTACAAAGGAAATCAAATGAAAACGAAAGGAAATATATCACCGAGTGTCTCCATCTTCCATGCTTCACCTTCGTTACACCTTCTTGCTTGTTGGAAATGTATGTTGCCCTCAGATTCGTCGTTCGAGCAATCTAAATGTCTAAGCCTTACAACAAGATTTGAAGGATTTGCTATGCCTATGACTCTTGCCAATGCCTATGTCTAAAACAAATGTCAATATTAATCAAATGCCTAAAACCTAATGCCAATAATGAAATACTACAATTGCCTATGACAATGAAATGTGAAGCTAAGTAAATGACTATAGTAATTACGTAAAAATGTCAAAGTATGAAAAATGAGAAGGAAAGGGCATTTTATAGAAAATGCCATTTCGAACGGACGGACGAGATAAATTAGTGATGAGACCCTAAAATGAACGATCCAGATTAAACCTGAGAATCCCTAATTAGGGTTAGGGCAAAATCCTTAATCGAACGGTCAGAATAAAATCGGATCAACGGTGGAGAATAAATGAGGAAATTAATTAGATAATGAAGATTTTCAAAAAAATCAAGAAGATAAGATTGCCTGATTTGCAAGATTCGAAAAATCAAAGAGATAAGATCGCTTGATTTGCAAGATTCGAAAAAATCAAAGAGATAAGATTCAGAATGAAGATCAGATTTGGAAAATCAAGAATCTGCCCGATTACTTGATTTTTGGAAGATTAATTACTAATTTGAATTAAAATAATTCAAATTATGGATTTCGAGAGATAATAAATAATCTTTTTCAGATTATTTATCAAAAAGGACTGACAGTTAGGATTGACATGACATTTTAAATAATTTTATTTATTTAAAATGGGAAGAATATTAATTAGCAATTAAATAATTAAATTTAATTATTTAATTTAGGAGATAAGACCAATTAATTAAATAAATTAATCAATTTATTTAATTAAGACAATCAGTGACGTATTAAATAAATAAATGTAATTCATTTATTTAATAATCAATAAGAATTAAATGCAAAAGGGGAAATTGAATAAATTAAGAAATTTATTTAATTAAAGAAAATTTCAAATAGCTTAATGATCGATTAATAAATAAATAAAATTGGCTTGTTGAAGAATCGCCAGCAGTCAGGATTGAGGAATTAATTAACAATTATGAATTCATTTAATCAATAGTTGAATGTGAATGACATAATTATGCTAGGATCTAAAGTGGCAGTAAAAATGAAGCTTGTACCTAGGGTCATTTTAGGTGTCTACAGCTATACTGAGTGAAGTGTATTCAAATCATTGTATGTGAGTGTTTGTAGAATCCTATGTTCTCTGAGTTTGAGTTTGATTGTGTGAAAAATTATGTTTGCATAATTCCTTAATTTGTTTTCTCATAGATAATTGGGTGTGATTTAGTCCACCAAAGTTATGTTAGTTCTCTCTTATCATTTCCTTTCTTGTTGTGGTATTGTGACCATGCTACCTAGTACCTTGGTATTAATAGAGTGTTTATTGGGGTTTCTTAGGCACAAAAATCCAAGTTATTTGATATCATGAAGATGTGCCTTGTGTCATTCGAAATGTGATTTCCAAAGTTGCAATCATGTTTGACATAGTGTCAGGTATGAAGGTGTGTTATTAAGTGCTTTGACACATTACTATGTTTATTTTGTAATGTTATATATGTTTACCCTTATTATGTTGTCACTTGAGGCCATCTTAGTGGTTTCTAGGAGTTTCTCCTTGGTAGGTTAGAGTTGTTCATAGCTTAAGGATAGAAAAAGATGAAATTTTGGTTTGAGGAATTGGTTATAAAATGTATTAAATCTTGGGAGAGTACTTAGGTTTTGAATAGTGCAATGGTTTTTGGTTTCTTTTTCAATCATGATTTCATGATCTTGTTGGGTTTTTTAACTCTTGGGTGGGACATATTTGAGCATTGTGGTAGTGAAAATTTGAGCTTTGATCCTATTCTTAGTTTTGAGTTGCTTCCTTGGTGGTTGAAGTGTGATTTTTGGGTTTGCTAATCCTCATTGATTATGAGTTCTTATGCTTTCCAAAGGTAGTTTCCTAGATGCTTGCCTCTAATAACCCTTATGTTGTCCCTAGTTTCACATTGAGAAGCTAGTGTTCCTAATAAATTCTCTTTTTCCCCAAGTGGTACCCGCAAAGAACCTCATGGAGTGTGCCATAGTCGATATTGAGGCATTCTCTTGGTGAGCATGGAGGTGAAGTAGTTTTTCCTCTAGCCTTGCAGGTTTGTTTTCTTGGATTTCAAGTTGTAAATTTAAAGGTTAAGGTTGTGGTATTGGGAGAGGACATAGGAAGTGAAGCCTTATAGTTTTTATCCTTCTGTTGAGTAAGGGTTTGCAAGCTGGTGTGCATTTTTCCTTGGCTTAGTTAGTTGCTAGATGGAGTTCCTAGTGTAAGGAAGCGAAGGTAGTAGAACAACTTCCTACACTAATCTTGAGAGGAGAATATGCAAAAATTTATAGATCTTTAATAGTCACAAAAACTTAAATATAATAAACATGAATATCATGCATACCACGACACAATAATTTACATAGGGAAAACCCTTTCGAGAGAAAACCCCACACTCCAAAAGTTGCCCAATATATTGTTTAGAAATAAAAAATATTACAATATACTTGTAGAGAAAGCTTTTCACAAGAGTATCACCACTCAGAGATCAAGATAAAACATGACCACTATTAGACTCTCAAAAAACATCACCGTCTCTCTATCACAGTCATAATACAACACCCTCATAAAATAGGGTTACATTCTAGGGAAAGGTAGGACAAAAAAAATCCATGATTAGATCTAAAACCTAATAATGTACAATTCATATTTACAATATATCATTTATTTAATGTATGTCAACCTTTTTAGGAGTTTTCCTAAAAAAGTTAACATACTCACATTTTTCTCCTCAATACCACCCCATGCTACCATTGTATACACCTATCAGTGTAACTAGGTAATATATATATATATATATATATATATATATATATATCCTAGATCAACAATAAACCATATATAATTGCAAGGTTGAGACACATTTTCCCAAAAAATCTCCCACTTTTCAAACAACTTGCAAGAGCAACATGACAGTATAAACATCATCTCTTTAATTGCTAGGGGCCGAAAGGCCCATAGTCTCTTAACACCATCTAAACTTCTCTGTGCTCATAGGCCTTAGTTAAAGAATCAACAATATTATTCATCAAAGTATCTACCTTAACCAACTTCACCCTACCATCTTTGACTATATCTCTAGCAAAATGATATTGTACATTAATGTGCTCAGTCCTAGCATGAAATTTTAGGTTCTTGGCTAAACATATTGCACTCTAACTATCATAATAAATTGTCTTTGCACCTTGTTTTATTCCAATATCTTAAGATAGTCTCTTAAGAAAAATGGCTTCTTTACTCTGCTTTAGTAGTGGACAAAGAAACCACAACCTATCACTTACTCATCCAACTAATCACATCACCAAATAAAGTAAACACATAAGCACTGGTGGATTTTTTGCTATCAACATCACCTACTGAGTTTGAATCCACATAACCATGAATATCAAGGGAAATATTGTCTTCAGTTATATTACTATGATAACATAAGGAAAAATATGATGTACCTTGCAAATATTTGAAGACTCTTTTAACTGCATCCCAATGAACTCTACCAAGATTATATCTAGAAAGAAATCCCACTTCTTGGGAAATGTCTGGTCTAGTACAAACCATATCATACATCAAACTTCCAACTACACTCTAGTAAGATACTCTGCTCATGTATTCCATCTCTAATGGAGATGTTGGGTGATCTAAAATAGATAACTTTGTTCAAACTGAAACAGGGACACACAATGGTCTATAATCCTACATATTAAACCTCTATAAAATTGAGTTGACATACTTAGTTTGGCCAAGCCATAGTTTTTTTTTCACTCTTATCTCTTTTAATTTCCATCCCAAGAATGTGTTTAGCTACACCAAGATCTTTCATTTCAAATTTAGCAGTAAGTTGAGAGTGGTGGATGGGTAGGAAACTCTAGTGGATGTAGATTCCATTCAATGAGCCTTGGTGAACCCCTGGAATCTCCTCCTCCCACCTGAGGAAAATAGGGCGATACCAAGGGTGAATGGGAAGGTACCAAGGGTGAATAGGTCAGTACCAAAGTAACCCACCAACAAAAGTAACCCAACCCACCAACCATAAGGAAAATAGGTCAGTCCCGAACTTCGCCTTTCCTTCCTCCCTTGGTTGGCCTAACCTTCCTCTCTTGATGGGCCTTTCCATCCTTTCTCCACCTTAGGTAGGATTGGTTTCAGTTGGCAAAGGACGAGAGACCCCTACTATTTTATGGCTCTGGTGGTGGTTTATATTGCCTCCCACAATGGCCATAGAAGGCCCAATTTTATATAGTTCCTCCCTCTTAGAACTATAAATTTTGAATAATTTCCCCACAAGTTGTTTCATACCCTTGAGTTTCCAATCGAGTCCTCACCATATGCTCAAGGCCTCTCTTCATAATATTTTGCTCACATTCTGCCCATTTTTATCCCATAAAATCCATCTAGGTTTGAGTATTTCACATAATAGTCCATATCGGCATGAGATTATCAAGGTCTCCCCGACCCATAATGCATTTTTGTTTATATACTTCTGTCATT
>VDFB02248415.1:0-15080 GCA_007258455.2 Sequoia sempervirens | reverse complement strand
GATAGGTGGACCTGTCCAATCCTCGTCTTTGCCTGTCCCTACACCTTTAATGTAGTGAATGGTATCTCTGTTCATGAAAAAGCACTAAAAAGCACACTGTATTCTGAAAAAGCACTGAAAAAGCACAGGATGGCAGGAGATCTGTGCTCTGATACCACTGTAAGAACCCGGATGGTTCTCTATTCTGAAACCCTAACTGAAATTGAGGTTTTTTGCAAGCTTTTGTGTTTTTTGTATTTTTGAGGGTTTTAACAGCAATATGAAGAATTGCAATTTTGATAGATAAATGCAATTAAATTCCTAAATAAATGACAAAGCATCAAATGGCTTCCAGAACAATAGGTATTGATTTTATTCAGGATCTAGAAACGAATACAAAGATTCCCAATACAAATAAATGAAATTAATGATATTACAAGAGGAACCTGTTTGCTGTAGCAGCCACCTGGAATAATGGAAAAATAGTACGGCTATCTCCAGAACACCAACCTTGGAGCTCAGGATGATGAAACAACCCCAAAGACCCTAGGCGCCAAACTTGCCAAGGACAGGAGATGAAGAAAACAATGCGAATCCTTCTGGAGAGATGGTACGGCCCTTGCTGATCCAGTACAGTACGGCCCAGCAGCTAGGTAAGATCTGGTACGGCCTTGGCCAAAGATGAACTTCTCCTGAGTAAAAAGATTAAAGATTGATTCCCCTTGCCTGTGCGCCAGAGAAAGAAGGAACTGAAGATGCAATGGTAGGCGTTTTGCTTGCCAGGAGGAAAGACGTGTTCTACAGCTGGTACGGCCTGTCAGCTGTATTTAATGCAGCTGTACCTCTGTCTTGGGAATCGCGCCTAATGCCAAAACACTGAAATATCCAAGATCAAACCCTCCGATGAATGAACAAACCCTGAATGAATGAATTGATTAGCTCAGTCTGTAACTTCTGAATGAAGTCACCAGATGCAAGCTTCAGCTGGTATTGCACAGCCTCAGTCTGCCAATCTCTGAAGAGGTATCGTTCTCCAGAAATGAATCGTCTGCCAGAAACCCTAAGGTTTGCAAACTCCAATGCTCAGAGCAAAAAGACAAATTAGAATATCATAATCATAATGGTTCGATTTGTCTTTGGCAGTCAATATATAAGCCTCTTGAGAAAATTCGACCCAAGCTCTTTTAATGATCATTTAAATAAAATGTTTTAATTTCACCTTTACTCCACTTAGGAAAAATCATTAACATAAGGCCCATATTTTCAATGAATATAAAATACCATTAAGTCACATTTAATTCTATTATAAAAGCATAATAAATACTTTAATTAAGCCAACAATTAAATATTTAAATATTCTCCAATAAAGTGACTTTATCATAAAGTCAAATTATTAAATATTTAATAATTCATTAAATACTCCTTATTTCTCCCACCGACCATCAAACCGCCGAATCATATTGATTATGAGTCGGTGGTTGAACTGTGTGCTCCTCGGCCCAAAATAGCAAAATACCGACCGACTTTCTAAAAATAGAAAGCTCCCCTAAAAAGCACTCGAAGATCATGGCGTCTAACCTCGACATTAACCGCTAAACCGAGCTACCAAAAACCGAAAAGTAATCGCCCCATGATCCTCGCGATTCTCCTCACAAATTCTTCACGAGGATCGGCTAATAGCTAACTTCCTCTGATACAAACAAGCACTTAAACGTGGGACATGACAAACCTCTAGCCGAGTTATTGAAATTTCTTCGAGTAACGAGTCTAAAGGCTATATGCCTAAGACACCACCCATGGAGAAATGGTCTCATGAACAAATGTCTGCGAACATTGTTGATGAGCACCATAATGATATTGCTATACGCAATTATGTATCGGACAATAAATCCGAAGGATACTACCCATTTTGGCATAGGTATGAGCAAATTAGAGATGAGGAAAACGAAAGAGATCAACAATTCTCTCAATCCGTAGGATATACCCCCTTAAGTTACGAGTCTGAGGGTGAATCTTACTCCCCTCTTGACTTTTTGAAAAGTCCTATGTAATCGACGGAATATTGATTCCTATTAATATGAATAAAACGATATTTTTCATCAATTATGTCTATTGTAAACTTTGTTGTTTATATGCATGTGTTTTCTTTGTAAATATATATTTTACTTAAAAGTAAAATGGTAGTAAGATTAACATGAATTAAATATTCAGGTTAGACAAATCTTTTAATAATGGTGAGAACTTACGAAAGATCTCGAAGCAATCCTGGAACTAGTCGAGAAGGCGAACAAGAACCAACAGGAATGGAAGCCAAGCTGGATCAGATTCTGGCGAGATTGACCAATCTTGAAAAGGCAAAAGAAGTTGAGATACCAATCGTCAATAATGAGGAGGAAAGTTCTTCGCATGGAGAAGACATTAATCATAACCATGAAAAAGAAAAGTCTCCAACTCTGTCAATTGAGGAAAAGAAGAAACAAGTATCCACAGAGTTAACAAGGGATATGAAAAAGATATACCCTCCTAAGTTTGACGGAAGTGCTGGAGGTGACGAAGCTGAAATATGGTTAGTACAAATGGAAAAATACTTCGAAATAAGGAATTATGACGAGGTTACTAAGGCAGCTTGGGGTGCTTATCAGTTAGCAGGTGAAGCCTGTAACTGGTGGATGAACAAGAAACTGGAAATGAATATAAGCTCATGGAAATTGACATGGAATGAGTTTGTTGAAATATTCCGAAAGAGATGGTTACCCCAACTCTTTTATGACCAAAAGTTAACTATTTTTGAAGAACTAAAGCAGGGAAACATGACAGTACATGAGTACTGGGAGAAGTTTACTAGACTTCTTCGCTATGTCCCCATATACCATAAGGATGAACGTTTTCGTATCAAAAAATTCATCTTAGGTCTCAATGGAAAGATTGGTGGAGAAGTTCATATGCATGGGCCAACAACTATGGAATTGGTATATGAAAAAGCTCTTAAGCAAGAACAGAAACTGAAGACAGATTTTGCAAGGCAAGAAAGAAAGGAACATAAGAAAGAGGCTGAAGTTTTTAATAAAACAAATCCTAGGAAGGATGAATCTATACAAGGTGTTGCTAAGTCAAAAGGAAAAAGATTTCGCTATGGTGGAAAAGATTTCAAAAGTGATCACAAGAGAAGCAATACCAACACTGGCAACGTTAACAAAACAACTGTGAGTTCAAGTAAAATTGGTGAAGCTGTTGTGAAAAGAGGACCAAGATCGGGGTGTTTTATTTGCAAGGGATATCATTATGCAAATGAATGTCCCAATAAGACTTCAGGAACTCAATCTCATGGCAATGTGCTACCAAGTCAGCAAGCAATGTTTCAACAGAGGATTCATGCCGCTGTTGATGATCGTCAGGCTGAATATCAAATAACACCAATTGAGACACCAGGTACTTTATTTGGTTTGCCTATTTCTATTTTGATTGATACTGGTGCTACTAAAAACTTTATTTCTCCTAAGATAGCAAATCAATTAACTAGAAAGGCAGGACACATGGCTATGTCATGGAGTGTTGAATATGCAAACAACACAAGAGCAATGGTGAACCAATGTCTTTTTGAGGCCAAAATTGAACTACCTAGTTTCTCAACCGAAGTCAATCTTTATGTTGCCCCACTAGGATCCTATGATGTTAATTTAGGAATGAACTGGTTATGGAAACACAGAGCCATAGTGGATTGTAATACCAAGACAGTTGAATGTTTGGACGACTATGGAAATTCAGTCAAGATTCAAGGAGTACCAAGAGAAGTAAAAGTTAGGCAGATATCAGCAATGCAACTTCTTAGAGCTAAGAAGAAAGGGTGCAAACTTTTTGCAGTAAAAATAGATGATCTTGAGTATGAAAATGAAAATTTTGATTATCAAAGTCAACAAGAACTAGAAGATGGAGAAATTGAGGAAAGTGGAAAAACGGATATGGAAAAATGTCCCATTCTAAAGAAATTTTCAGATGTTTTTCCTGATGAACTACTTGGTTTACCACCAAAGAGGGTATTTGACTTTTCCATTGATCTAGTTCCTAGAACCGAACCTATTTCTAAAGTGCCTTACAGAATGACTACTACAGAACTCATGGAGTTGAAAGCACAATTAGATGAGTTATTGTCAAAAGGATTGATAAGACCAAGTGTTTCACCATGGGGAGCACCTGTGATATTTGTCAAAAAGAAGGATGGAACTTTAAGACTGTGTATAGACTATCGTATGCTTAATAAGACTACGATTAAGAATAAGTATCCTTTACCCCACATTGATGATCTTTTTGATCAAATGAAAGGAGCAACAGTGTTCTCAAAAATAGATTTAAGGTCTGGATACCATCAGCTGAGAATTAAGGATGAGGATATCTTCAAAACAGCTTTTAGAACACGGTATGGACATTATGAGTTTACTGTATTGCCTTTTGGATTGACAAATGCACCAGCAGCATTCATGAATCTCATGAACAGTGTATTTAGAGATTATCTGGATAAGTTTGTTTTGATTTTTCTAGATGATATTCTAATTTATTCCAGAAATGAAGAAGAACATAGCAAACATTTGGAGATGGTTTTACAAAGGTTAAGAGAGCATAAACTGTATGGAAAACTATCTAAGTGCTCGTTCTATCAGAAAAAGGTTCATTATCTGGGTCATGTCATTTCAACAGAAGGAATATCAGTAGATCCTACCAATATTAAAGCTATAGTACAGTGGCCTATACCCAAAAATGTATCTGAAGTAAGAAGTTTTATGGGTTTGGCAGGATATTATAGAAAATTTGTGGCAAATTTCTCTAAAATTGCTTTTCCTATAACTTCATTACAGAAGAAAGGAAAAAGGTTTGAATGGAACGAGAAGTGTCAAAAAGCTTTTGACCTACTCAAAGAGAAATTAACTACCGCACCTATTCTTAAGATACCTGATCCTGAAGGAAATTTCATAGTCATAACTGATGCTTATGGAGAAGGATTAGGAGGAGTACTAATGCAAGATGGAAAAGTGATTGCTTATGAATCTAGAAAGCTTAAACCATATGAAATTAATTATGCTTCAAATGATTTAGAGCTAGCAGCTATAGTTCATGCTTTGCAAATGTGGAGACATTATTTGCTAGGAAGACCCTTTGAGCTTAAAACTGATCATAATGGTCTAAAGTATCTTTTTACTCAGCCAAACCTAAATGCTAGGCAAAGAAGATGGTTGGAGTTGATAGCAGATTATGACTTCAACATTAATTACATCAAAGGAAAAGAAAATTGAGTAGCTGATGCGCTAAGTCGAAGATGCCATATCTCTTCGATAGTAGCAATTCATACCAATTTTAAGGAGCAAGTACTTCAGAAAAGCAAGGATGATGAGTACTATTTACAAGTAAAACAAGCACTAGAAGAAAATCCACAAGATTCTAGATATGAAGGATTTCAGTTTGAAACCAATGGATTGTTGAGGTACAAAGGAAGAGTATACGTACCTGAAGACAAAGAATTAAGAAATCTGGTATGGAAGGAAGTTCATGAAGCACCTTATTCTGGTCATCCTGGAGTGACGAAAATGATGGCAGATGTAAAACCTTTATATTTCTGGAAAGGAATGAAAAGAGACGCAGCTAATTTTGTAGCAAGTTGTCTTGAGTGCCAAAGAGTAAAAGCTGAGCATCATTATCCTGCAGGACTGTTATATCCTCATGAAATACCAGAATGGAAGTGGCGAATAATTAGCATGGATTTTGTACAAGGACTACCTATGTCTAGAAACAGACATAATGCTATATTAGTGGTAGTGGATCGATTGACAAAAGTGGCACACTTTATACTAGGAAATTTGACTGATGGAGCACCAATCATTGCAAGAAAGTTTGTTCAAGAAGTATTCAGATTGCATGGAATTCCTGAAAAGATTATTTCAGATAGAGATGCAAGAATCACTTCTAGATTTTGGCAAACTTTGTTTTCTGCACTTGGGACACAGTTAAATATTAGTTCAGCATATCATCCGGAAACGGATGGGCAAACGGAAAGGGTAAATCAAGTATTAGAAGACCTACTTAGGGTATATTGCATGGATCAGCAATATAAGTGGGAAGAATACTTACCTTTGGTCGAATTTGCTTATAATAATTCATATCATTCAGCTATAGGAATGGCTCCATTTGAAGCTCTATATGGTCGTAAGTGTCGAACTCCGATAAGCTGGGATAAGCTTGAGGATCGAATAAGTCTTGGACCAGAAATGTTGGCAGAAATGGATGAGCAGATAAGGGTTATTAAGCAAAGGTTAGCAGAAGCTAATAGTCGACAGAAAAGTTATGCAGATGCCAAAAGAGTGCCCCGAAATTTTGCTATAGGTGACAAGGTACTTTGAGAGTCAAGCCTCATAAGAGTTCCATCAAGTTTGGAAAATCTTCCAAATTGTCTCCTCGTTATGTAGGTCCTTTTGAAGTCCTTGAGGAAGTCAATCCTGTAGCTTACCGAATTGCCTTACCACCAGCTCTTGCCAAAATGCATAATGTCTTCCATGTGTCCTATCTTAAAAAGTACATTCCAGGAGATAGTCATGTTATTGATTGGACTGCTTTACAGGTAAAGGATCCCAGAATAATAACTCTCGAGCCCGTAAAGGTGCTGGAAGTGCATAAACTCCATTTGCGCAATAGGGATGTCACTCAATGTAAAGTTCAGTGGGATCAGTACACAGAGGATTCAGCAACATGGGAGGACTATGAGGAAATTCTACGGAAGTTTCCAAATATTCTCAAAGCTTTTGAGAATAATGAATAAAATTTATGTATTTGTTTTTATTATGTTTGAAATAATACCTTAAGTCATCGGGGACGATGATTCCTAAGGGGGGAAGTATGTTACATCCCGATTGTATAGCTACTAGGCTATTAGAGTTGAATAAGGAATATGTGTTTGTAAAAACAATTTTATGAATAAATAAAGATGTGAATCACCTTGTTATCAATATGAGTTCTATACATTAATGATCGTTTCATTCTTATGTTGTTCTTTTGATGTTAATCATGGTGAAAAACATGCATGATGAGATTTATATCTGATGTTTTTATATCTTGTGAAATTTATATGTATTGCTAATTTTGTGAGCAATTGACTGCCGTGAGTTTATAATTGTGAATGCAGGAATAAGAACCAGTCCTCTAGGCAAAGGAGAAATATCACTTGGGAGAGGGGTATTGGTCGTTTAACTGGTAAAGTTAATCAGTTGAGCATGCACACACATTGTGAATGGTACATAGGGAAACAGGTCAGATAAGTTAGTCTAGAAAAGTCATCCATAGGCTTAGGAGTTTGATTTACTTCCTTATGCTTTATATGATGTGATTGATTAAATGCCAATCTAACTATATTATGACTCCCTGTGAATGAACGAAGTAGAAGGTATGTGATAAAAGGTCGAATGGGTACATATACACATGTATACACTGTGTACACATATCTAAATGTATAGACATATCAATACGTACGTACGTTAAGCAAATGGATATGCTCGTACATATGTATCGACATGTATATACGCATACATATGTATATACATGAAGTATATGAGGACATGTTTACACGTACACATTCCGCCTAATATCATTGATATAAATAATATCCAAGTAACAATAGCAACTCGAGAAGAGTTGGTACCTACCAATTAATACCACGAATGAGTGCTCTTCAAATTAGAGGGAAGCCCTCGCTGTGCTTGACAAAAATACCTGCAAAGGGAAATAAAGTAAACTAATTCCTGTCCTTTTGTTTCAGCTGTAGAGGTACAAGGCTTTCTCGAAAACTATATACGTTGCAGCTGAGAATTTTCTCTGGTTTCGCAGATTCACTAACTACAACTAAACTTAATTGCTTAAATTCTATCCAGTCTCCTCAAGAAAACAGAGCATGAAGAAACGGAGCAAGGTTTGACTATCAGACGATAAACAAGTATAGACCCTCAACTTGAAGGCAAGGTGGCACATCTATTTGCTCAATCTAAACAAGTTTATTGATAACAACATCACACGATAAACTGAATACGGATTCTCTACTTGAGGGCAAGGTGGCACAACTATTATCTCAATCCGAATAAGTTTATTGTTCACAACACCATACGATAAACAAGTGCAGATTCTCTACTTGAAGGCAAGGTAGGCACAACTATCATCTCAATCTGAACAAGCTCATTGAACACAAAACAGATTTATCTAAACTATGGAAAGAATTCACCATCACAATCGCATGAAACCCTATGTGGCATAACAATTGATCATAAAGTAAAGACGCATGAACAAATACCAAAAGAGCAATATTGAGGGCAAGGTAGGCGTAGCATATATTTCTCTCTCAAGAAAAAGTTATTTACAAATGAGCAAAAGCTCTTATTTATATACATCAAGGTGTAGGTAACCCTAAAATCACCTTGAGTCATCTACAGTCTTGCAATGCATGCAAGATTTGCTACCAAACCCTAATGAAGCAAACTATACAGTTAACTGGAAAGCTACCATCAGTTAACCGATACATTTAACCTAAATGGACCATGTGCAAGCATGCACGTCCTTATTTAAAACAAAGTTAACTGGACACTACCCTCAGTTAACTGGAAACCCTAACCCTAACTCCTGTGATGATAATTCCAAGGATAAGATAAGCATGTGTTAAGTCAGCAAGTGAACTCAAGACTGAAAGTCGAGTTAACTGCTGCTCATAACTCAACCCTCGAAATTAACTGCAAGTTCCAACTGGCAAATCACTCCATGTCATCTCGGTCTAACACTTCGACCAAGAACTCATCAATCTCTGTGTCATCTGGCACTTTGATGCTGTTCAAAACAACAGTCTGTTTCTTCAGTTCTCTGCCACTTTCCCTGATCGTATGCATGCCATCTTTACAATCTTCAGTCGCCTTTCTGAGACTAGCTGCAATCACTGAAATATTCTCTAACTTAGGCGCCATTGGCTCACCTTCAAGGCTGTCACAAATCAGCTTCTCGAATTCAGCTTGTACTTTGTCCAACTCAACATACGTGCCATCTTCAAGAAGATAATGACACGGAATCTGAACAACGAAACCGCTAACAAGTGCAAGTACTCCAACCACATCATCCTTGAGTGAAAACAACTTGGTAGAAATCTTCTCACATATTTCCATTTTGAGAAGGTGCTGCTCTCTCCAAGTAAAAACTTTCTCCTGGTCCTCGTCAATCTCCAAGGCATCGTATGCAACAGATAATTGAGATACCAGAACACGATCCTTTGCCAAACTCTCTGCAACCGCAACTTCGAGCAACTGAATATCCTGACGGAGTTTATGTGCATCACTCCTCAATTGATACAAATCTGCAAGAAGACGCCGACCTGTAGCAACTAAACTTTCAATCCAGTTGTCCAAAAGTCTTCCATGACTGACTAACTGATCCAGCTTTTGTTGTTCTGCAGGTGTATTCTGAGGAAGAACAGGTGCTCTACTCGAATTTCCATGAACAAGATCAGAAATGTACTGACGAAGTTGACTATTTTCAGCCTTGAGTAAGGCCTTATCTTCTCCATCCTTCATTATTCGCTCTTCAAGATTATTAGTGACAATCTTAAGAAGAGTCATATCTGTCTCTCGAGTGGTCCTGCCAAGATTAGCCTTAGTAAAAGTGAAATCACCAACTTCGACTTCATCCAAGCTTTTACCTTCTGGAGGAACGGAAACTTCGATAACAATCTCTGATTCTGGAGTTTTCTCGATATGCACTTGTTTCTTGATCTTCTTGTTCGACCTTCTCTGATAAGGTTCACCGAACTCAGATAAATCAAGGTTGTATGAGGGTTCTCGCCTCTATCTTCCTAAAGACTTCTCGAGCCAACATGACTGAACAATATTTTCAATTCGAGGAGAGACTGTCCCTGATGTATCAACCTATGGCGGTTCAGGTGTCTCCGATCTAGCTTGAATTGGTGTCTCAGGCTCAGAATCTATGTCAATAGGTTGCATGTGAGGCGGACTAGGAGGTTCAACGTGAGGTTCAGCCTGAATAACTATCTCTACTGGGATCTCAGGAACATTCCCAACTTGCTTCTGCTTCCTCTTACCAGTAGCTCTCTTTCCCGTGTTCCCACTGAGTCTAACCCCTTCAAGAGGTATTATAATGGCCTTGACTCGAGGTCTTGCCCTAGAAGTAGAAGGCAACGACGAGAAATCCTTTGGCGGCTCTGCTACAGGAACTGACTTCTGCTTCCGTTTGCTTTCCAAGAACAACCTGCTGGTCTTGATAACTGATCTAGAAACCTCCTCGATAGAAGTATTCTCCTTAGCATACCAATCAGGTGAGCAAAGTGGCTGCCGAGCAACTTGATCTTTGACATATGAATTGAGAAGAACTTCTCCATCATCATCTGATAGACCATCAACATCTTCTGATAAGTAATCAAAGAGCTGACCGATAGTGAGTCTACAATAGTGACGACGACGAACCTCGAATTCATCTTCACAATTAGCCCAGAAATCTTCAAGTGCTGGCTCATGTGCAATCCCTCGCTCCAACCTGTCTGCATAATGACCAAGAGGATCATAGGAACGCCTCTCGGTATGAGTTTTGAACTTGAACCTCTCTATCTCAGTAGACATAAGCCTGGCATCTGTCGCCGCATTGCATGTGAAAATTCGCAATGTGAATGGAAAATTAGCTGCAGTCTTATGACGATTGCGAAGAAAGAAATGAACATGTTGCATCTGCCTGAGAAACTCCATGAAGATGATCTTGTCTGACGGGTACCTCGGCAACATCAAGGGCTCTCCAACATATCCATAAACCCGGATGTATGTGAAAGTAGGGAACTGAATAAACCAATCCGCCCAAGTCTCCATTGCTGATTTGGCCTCGGCAGAAATACGAATGTGCATCTCGTTGTCAAGATCTCTAACGGTTCTCATAGAAAAATGATCGTTCACTGCCCGGAAGTCTTGCTCGGATTGAGAAAACTCCAACTGAGGATAATACTCGTGAACTCGTTGAACACCGAGAGTGCCATTAGTTTTCAGATGCCTGTAGCTACCTTGAAATGCAACCAAGTAGACCAAGTAGGATATCATATGAAACTCATGATACTTGAGAAAGTTAGTAATTTGCTGATGTAAGCAATCACTAATCAACATAGCCCAGTCAAAATGCTCTGTGCCATCAAGAATTCTAGTAATCAGGTAAAACATCTATGAACGGAAAGTGCTAGCATCCTATTGACCGGTAACTCGATTGAGTAAAGTTATCAAAACAGCAACTTCGTCCTTGAATTCACCACGACCAACCTTTTTAGGCATGTTAGTCTTTTGAACTTTCAGCCATTTCTGAGCCACCTTCCTCTGCGAACGTTGTTGATCACCATCCCATATCTTCTCACAGGCCTCAAGAACTACAGTAAAGTTATCTGAACGAGGAGGAATAGCAAAGCATTTCTCTATGTCCTTCGGTTTGATACTGCAAACAACCCTCCCGTCAACTGATTTGATTTGTCGTGAAGATGAGTCATAATGCTTGATGCAAGCAAGAACGAACTCAAGATCAAAAGTAGTAACAGGAATGGATGCCGCTGCCAGCAACCCGGAACACTCAAGATTTCTCAATGCGTTGCTGCTAACACCTTCCAGACTGCTCAGATTAACCACTGGATAAACATGATTCAGGTCTGTGTCTGAAGTCTTGATGAAATTATGTGCAAGAGCTGATTTGGCCTTGTAATCAATGAGATTGAACTGCATTTTGAAAATGAGGACTTTTGACTGGAAATATACCGGACCAATTTTTTCAAATTTTTCAAGGCAACTTACAATGAGTCAAGCACCCGTTAAGGTTAGTCAGAAAACCAAAACGATGCTGAAAGTAACTCTAACCTGAATGTACACCAGGATCCCGATATGGGCAAGGTGTGAGCATTGGTCAGAGGGTCTCAAAGTAAAGGCTGGAAAGAAACTCTAACCACGAGATGCGCCGGCGAACGACGAGCATTCGGTCAGAGGGTCCCTATCTAATGCAAAACTGGAAAGTAGCTCAACACCAAGCATGTGCTACTCAGTCCATGATGGACAAGAGGCGACCATATGGCGGAGACTTGAATTTACAAAGCAAATTAAGAAACTAGGCGGCAAGCCAGCCTCTTCCACTTATTCAGTGGGTAATTACAAATACTGAAAAAGAACAAGAAAGTGAAAGATGCTGACAGTACTACTGTTCAGCTTACAATATCAGAATTTTAGATGTTAAGCACAAGATTTGAGTGTCACCCGCAGCTGCAACAATATATATGATATTCTCAATGATATCAATGCCTTTCCTCTCAAGAACAAGCTCAAATGATAGTTTTATAACACGCTGTTATGACAGACCCAAGACTGAAACTGTTATCAGCAATACAGTAACTCAATGAAATGCTCACCACACATTCACCACTCACCCAATAAGCATGAAAAAGGATGCAAATGACTCCTAAGAAGATGGCGCCCAAACCAAGGACACAAAACAGACCCAAAGTGATGCTATTTATTTTCTGCTCAACTACCAAGACACCCAAATGGTACGGCTTTATGATATAGGGCGATTTCTTTCTTAAAATTCAAGTTTTGCTCAATAAAATCTGATAATTGGTGCAAAGGGGCGCCCAGCCAAGACAAGAAGATAGGAAAGATACCCAGAATGAAATATTTTTGTATTTTTGAAATATGAGTGAAACATACAATCAACTATGAACTCAACAACTACAGAAAATCACATGAAAATGCTTATAATTGAACTACAATTGCAACAACTCACAACAAACCAATCCTCACTACAAAAATGCACTCAAAACACAACAAACCTCTCCACTAGGTGCTGTCTCACAAGCACGAAGTTGAGCCAAGCTAGGAGGCATTCATTCCTCGAAGCAATCCTCTCACCATTTCGGCAGCATAACTTTACTCAAGACGTTGGATGATGAAACGGAAGACCAAGACCTCCTTTTAAAGACTTGAGATGACTGTCCAGAAGCTTCTAGAAACCCAGCATTTCAAATTTTGAGTAACTCCTTTTCCCTCCAAAAGTGGCGTCCTTTTTGCCTTAGCAAATTTGACATTTTAAATTACAATAAACTCCAAGGTGGGCGTCCTTTTCTCCAACATTGATTTTTGACATTAGAAAAATATAAAATAATCTTCATGGGGCGCCACCCCTTCAAAAGCCACCTTTTAAAAACAACTTAAGTTCCAACACTAGGCTAAGGGGGTCAACAGCAAAATATAACATTAAACATGCCTTTATTAAAATTAATTCAACTTATCTCTCCAAACGAGCCCCAAAGCCGAAATTGAGCAAAACCAACTGAACAACTGAAGTAGAAGGTTAATCGAGCCAAGACCAACAAGACCACTGCCAGAAATAGAATTTACTAAAAATAGTAAATTCGTGAAAGTGCTCAGAATGCCAAAACGAACACATCACCGAAAAGCACACGAAAAACCCAGAAGGAATCCGCAATTCAAACGCCAATCCGTGAGCACAAGAAACCACCAGCCAAGAAACCCTAATTTCACTACCGGAAAGCCTACGGGTCTCCAGAATAGGCTAACGGTAAATCAGAAGAAGTCATGCTCGAGAAGGGGACATTACAGATCAGAAGTCGAATATACTTGAAGAACTTTCTGAAAACCTTTGGATAAGGCTAAAAATAGCCTATGACGAAAGAAATTTTCGAAGTTTTTCTGGAACATGGGTTTTGTCCACAACTGAATTCTGAACAAACCCAGATAGCTGAATTCTTGAAAAAATGTGTTTCAAGCCCACATGCAAAGAGATTCTCGAAAAAAAGCATAGAGCTTCAAAATGAAAGCTACGGGGCGATTTCCTCAAAAAATCTAAGACGTGGGTTTTGCTGCAAATGCTGAAGTATGCGAACCCAGATGATCAGATTCTGAATATGTGTTGAATTTCTTTGACATGCGAAGAAAGTACCTAAGGTGAAAAATAGAAGAAATAAGACAAAAGATAGAAAGTTTTGCTTGTCTGCTTCTGAAAAATCCGCCAACCTCTTCCTTAAAACTTGATGAAACCTGCATGCAAAGTGAAAATAAAGTCTAGAATTGCCTTCCTCTGAACAATCTGAACTCGTTGCTATGAAGAACGCTGAATTCGGACACCTGTAGCACTTTTAGCTTGCTGGTTGCTCAAGAAGAACATGAACTTCGAAGCTAATGATGATGAAATAATGGACGCCATTGCTTGGTTAAATAGATTTTCATCTATGAAATTCGCATAAGGTATGGAATCCTTGAGAAGTGCGCTTGGCTTGTGATTGGACCTCATTTCAGTTAACTGAAACTTAAATATGCTAAATAAATCGCCATGCTTTAGGGTTTCCCTTTTCAATCTTCAGTTAACAACTCCCTGCAAATTTGACTTTAGTTAGCAATCCACATTAAGTTCGCCATCCTTCACACTTGCTTTAGATTCACAAATTAGAACTAAAGCGTCCCTTTTGATAACTAAAGTTGGCAATAAGAAATTCGCCATATTTCATGCAATAAATATTCCAAATATAGCGGCCCTTTCAAGACTTCAGTTGGCCTTCAAGAAGTGAATGCGCCAACTTCACACTTATGCTAAAAATAACAACCCTTTTGGAACTTGAGTGAACATTCCAAGACAAAATGCGCCAACTTCACATAATCATGCTTTAATCAATAAAATTCTAAATATGGCGACCCTTTCAAGACTTCAATTGACACTCAATGAAGCGCCATCTTCACACAAACTTCACAATTGCAACCAAATTCACCATGCATGCGAACTCCAGTTGATTTTCAGGAATAATCTTCAGTTAAGTGAACATGCAATCAAGTTAACTCAACATGCAAGGTAGTTAACTGAACATGCAAACTAGTTAACTCGACATGCGAACTGAAAGATCACTCAACATGTCAATATATGAACTGAAGATGACAACCCAGAAAACGTTTAGTCTAACTGCAGTCAGAACTCCAGTTAAGGCGTCCATTCAACTCTCTTTCGAAAATCCAACTTTGAGCTCTTAAGGCGAATTCCAGACTTAGCCAAATTTCATG
>VDFB02248414.1:0-18212 GCA_007258455.2 Sequoia sempervirens | reverse complement strand
AACATAGAAGATTCAGTCTTAAATTCGTAGTTGTTCAGTCTCATCGGAAGATCAATAATCTTTCGGTCACATCTGAGAGTATATCCGTCAGCCACCTTGACTCGAATACCCTCGAAAGCCTCTGTCTGGATGCCACGCCTCTCCACTAAACGTGCATCAATAAAATTGTGTGTAGCCCCAGTATCCAACAATGTGATCACCTTCTGACCTGCTAAGAGCCCACGAAGTCTAAACGAACGGTCTCTCTGCAAGCTAGTCAAATGGGCTTCCTGTAGCTTCCTTCCACCTTCATGTTCACCCTCATTTTCGGGCCTCTCATCATCTGAAGGCTCGGAATCAGCTTGCTGGTCTGACAGATCTGATTGCTCTTCGCCCTCGTAAAACCATTCCATTTGATTATTTTTGACCTTCGGACGAAGTGGGCATATATGCTTTTCATCATAGGGTGCCTTGCACCAGAAACACAACTTTTTCTTTCTCAATTCGTTCAATGTTTCTCGGTCAAAGGGTGGTGCATTCTGTCTTTTAGGATCCGGTTGATCCTTCCTCCTATCAAAGGGCCTATTCCTGTCATTGTTTCTATCAAAAGGCCTATTGGGCCTCGTGTATGGTGTTGACCCTGAATTGAACTTGCTGCAAGGTGCGGCAAGCTCCATGCTTCTTGCCTTCCGCATGGCCTCCTGAAGTGTAGGAGGGTCAAAAGCCTTAACCCAACCTCTCATGGGTTCTGTCAAACCCTCAACGAAGAGTATGATGAGTCTCCGTTCTGAAATCCCTGTCACCATGACTGCCACTCTCTGAAACTCACCAATATATGAATCCAGACTACCTGTCTGTCTGAGCTGAGCCAACTCCCTGAAATAAAGTTCTGGATCTTTTTTATCAAATCTCTCTATCAGCCTGCTAGTGAACTCCTGATAGGTATTGACTGCATGATGGCCTAGCGTATACATGCCGTGGTGCCACCAATCATGCGCTACTCCGTCGAGATGCAAAGTAGCAAATTTAATGGCCTCATCCTCCTGCATAGGCCTAAGTGATAAGTAATTGTCCAGTTTCTGGACCCAAGACCTCACTGATGTCTTTTCAGACCCATCAAAATATGGCAAGGTAATCTTGCTAACCGCATACTGCAAATCCCTGTTCACCTGTGGCTGCGGCTGCTGATGCTGAGGGGGTCTACGGTCAAATCTGCCTCCTCCTCTGGGTTTATAAACATCTATAAACTCATGAAATGTAAGTGCCTGCCGGATCTCAGGTGCTAGTGACATGTACTCACTGTGAAATCTCGTCAAGTCTGCCACTGACATGCCATTATGTGGCTGAAACTCCTGATACCCTTTTGATGCTCTTGCAGTCACGAGGTGGAGTCTCTCTAGAGTAAGAAAGTAGGCTAACTGGCCTCGGCTCTGTCGTCGGTGGCTGCGTGATGTGATGCTGGTAAACAGTCGCGGAGAATTATGAATCCGCTCGTCTGTCCAATCTATATGTAGTGTGGCTGTGTGGGCGTATACTGTCTAATGGTACCCATCAACTAGGACATCATGTCCATCATGTTATCATGCCGGCGTCTAAACTCCTCATCAGTAATGTCGCCCTCTGCATGTGCCTTCCCTGTATCCCTAACTGTCTCTGCAGGATTCGCACGATCTGCCATTAGGGTTGCAACACTGTTTTCACTGCTGTTGGAGCTCGATCTGTGAATGCCTAAGATTCCTGACACTGTCTCACCTTCAGGAATCGGTGGACCTGTCCAATCCTCGTCTTTGCCTGTCCCTACACCTTTAATGTAGTGAATGGTATCTCTGTTCATGAAAAAGCACTAAAAAGCACACTGTATTCTGAAAAAGCACTGAAAAAGCACAGGATGGCAGGAGATCTGTGCTCTGATACCACTGTAAAAACCCTGGTGGTTATCAACCCAAAACCCAGACTGGAATTTGTTTGTTTTTTAAAAGTTTTGTAATTTTTGTGTTTTTTTGAGGTTTTTGAGAAAATATATGAAAGCTGCGATTTTGCTAATAATTGCTAGAAAATTCATAAAAAATCAAATGTGCATAGAAATGCGTAGGAAATGCTCAGAGAAGATAGGCGCATAACATTAATGAAGATTCAGAGCATTTACAATAACAATATATGGCGTATGGAAGAAAATATGAATTTATTACATGAAACCCTGATTCTTTGCAGCCGCCTTGGGAAGAGTGAAGAATGTACGGCCAAATGATTGAAAGGTTCTCCAGTCTCTGAGAATGGATGCTGAGACTCTGAAAGACCTAGCCGCCCAAGTTCCCTCTGCCAGAGATTAAAAAGGAGAGACGTATTCCTCTGAGAATGATTAGTACGGCCTGCTGGTACAACAGTACGGACTGGTACAGCAGCAACAAGAAAAGTACGGCCTCAATAAATACTGCCAAATCTCTGTAAAATAATCCTCTGATACAGTCGCTTCTACTGCTGGATGGATAAACTCTGCTAACTCTGAATGAATAACTGAATAAGCCCAATCTGTGACTCCTGTGTGAAATCACCAAGTACAAGCTTCAACTGGTATTTCACAGTCTCAGTTTGCCTGATTCCTGAAGAGTTTTCGTTCTCCAGAAACGTCTGTCTGCCAGAAACCCTAGGGTTTGCAAACTCCAATGCTCAGAGCAAAAAAGACAAAAGTCGAATAATAATCTCATCATGGTTCGATTTTGTCTTGAGTGAAAATATATACTCCTTGAGGAAATTCGACCCAAAGCTCTTTTAAAATAATCATTTAAATAAAATGATTTAATTCGCCTTTGATACTTAGGAGAAAATCATTAATAATTGGCGTCTTTATTTTAATGAATATTAAATACTCATTAAGTCAAAATTTAATACTTTATTATAAAGTATAATAAATACTTTATAATAGGCCAATTAATTAAATATTTAAATATTTCAATACAGTGACTTTAATATAAAGTCAAAATATTAAATATTTAATAAATCATTAAATACTCTTTATTTCTCATCTTGTCCTCCAAAGCTTGAGGGTGATTAGGCTCTGCGAAGGTGAGGAATTTGGGCCCAAAATAGCGACTTCCGCCCTGACCTAACTTTCTAAAAATAGAAAGTTCCTAAAAATGCACTCTGGAAGATTCTGCGAAGGCCCAACCTGACACAACTGTAACACTGGAGCTACCAAACACTGAGCAACTGCCCCAGATGATCCTCTGCACACTCCTGTCAGCCTACGAGGATCGAAATAATAGGCTAACCTCGTCACCAGCTGCGCTGACTAAGATGGGGACATCACATCCCCCTTCAAGACCACCTTTTAAAAACAACTTAAAGTTATTTCCCTAGGCTAAGGGGTCAACTGCAAATTATAACATTAATGCATTGTAATTAAAAACATGCCACAATTACTGCATATGGAAGACTGCAACCACAAATAAA
This sequence comes from Sequoia sempervirens, assembly GCA_007258455.2. Lineage (NCBI taxonomy): Eukaryota > Viridiplantae > Streptophyta > Pinopsida > Cupressales > Cupressaceae > Sequoia > Sequoia sempervirens. The sequence goes on along the minus strand of VDFB02248414.1, from coordinate 14,783 downwards.
CAACTGCTCCAACAAGAAGGAATACACTGAAGCACTGCCAAAAAGGACCACTGCTAAAAATAGTATTTACTATAAATAGTAAACACCCAGGAAAAAGCCAACGAACCTCCGAACATGGAAACCAAGATTTTACCTCAGACAAGCCTACGGATTTCTGGAAATAGGCTAAAACCAAATGAAGAGCTAATGGCCAAAATGGGGACATTACAGTTCGCCCTTCCCAAAATTGCTTGTCCTCAAGCAATGCCACAACACTCCAAACTGATCCCATCAAAACAAATACGATCCCAGGGTCCCAAGTCCATCTCTGAAAAGTTCCACCATGCTGATGCCACTCCACTCTGATCATAAAAATGAAATCGCTGCACCATAACTGTTACATCCCAAATTGTGACGTTACAAATTACCATTACTAGAGAGTAAATGTGAATTCTGAAGGTAAATTAATGATGCTTGTACCTCGTTTTCAATATGAATGTTGTTTCATTTGATGTTATTCTTGGTGAAATACTGCATAAAGGAGAATATAAGGTTATTGATTTATGAATAATCTAACTTTTGAAATGTTTCATATATTCTCAGTGTTCCACGGGGACGCGTCCCCCCCAAAAATCCTCGCGTTTCCTAGAGGGGGACGTTTCGGAGACTTGGGGACTTGGGGGGGACGTTCCCCCATCAGCCCACCACCAGTGCCACCATCCCACCACCAATGTCGCTGTCTCCGAGATGCTGCTAGGACTTTGAGGATGCTGGGGTGTCCTCAAGACATCTAGGGGACTCCTAGTTGTCTCCAAGATGTATAATTCTTATACTTATACATCTTTTTATAACTATTTTCTCAATTACTATATGTATTTCAGCACCCTACCACCCTCCCGCCGCCGTCCCCCTGCCGCCCCCAAACTTAGACCCCCTGTCCCCACGTCCCCGAAACACGTCCCCTACCGTCCCCGCGTCCCCGTCCCCAAAACCCCGTGGAACACTGTATATTCTGCTTTGTTTTGAGCATATGATTCCCGTTGTCGTGACATGGTGTGCAGGAAGCAGGTTCGTACCTCCAGGCAAAGGAGAGATATCACTCGGGGAAGAACTTGGTCGGGTAAACAGTAACGGATACCAACTGGACATACACACACAAACCATAGAACTGAGTAAGCTAAGTTATTGTTCTGGTTAAAGGTAAGTCATCCGTAGGCTTGTCTAGTATCATTAGGAGTCGTGTCTTCTTCTGAATGTGTAAACAAGTGATGCTTGCCAGTATAACCTTATAAGTAATAAGTTCTGGTTAGAGGTGGATACGTATAGTATATATATAAATATATATATACAAGTATACGTACCCACAGCTAACATGATGAATGAATTATATATAATAACGTTATTTTGCCTCTGAATTTATACATATACATATATATACATTTACATGGTTTCATATAGTATTGACTGACTCTCAGTATATAGACGTATAATGTAGATGTATATATATGTACAGGTATAAAGAAGTATAATTATATATTTAATATTTTATTAAAATATAAATATAATATAGTTTATAAAGGTATACGATATTATTTAAATTACTAATTTAAATAATTATACAATTAAAAAACTATATTATATAGATATTTTAATAGAATAAAATATATATAAATATGTTTAAATAAAAGTTTTAAACATTTTTATAAAATAAGACTAAATCATAGAAAAGAATAGAATCGCGATTTTCTCTAAGAATACTTCATTGCGTTGAATTATTAAACTTCAATTCTGAGCCATGAGCAAATGCGTCACAATTGTATTAAACTTTATTAAAACATTATTGAGCAAAATTCGAAATAAGGAACTCAGCCGTAAAAATGGCGAATGAAAAAGAAAAACCGCGCAGGAAGAAATCGCGCGACTAGGGCCACAGCAACCAAAAATGACTGAGATAAATTCGCTAAAAATGGTGTGTGGATGCCATCCGGCCTAGGAATTAGTCTCTCATTAAACTAACACTGATTTCTACCTGTTGAAATACGCATTAACCTGTAGGTGGCGTTTTTCAGTTTCGAGTTGAATTTTTCATGATTTGCTAGCATAAAGGAGTCGAATCACCTTCAATTTTGGTGACTTAGGGTTTAAAGATCCGCCAGGTATCATTTTTACTATATCTGGGCTCTTTGTTGTCATTTGGCATGCCTTCACAAGAGGAAATCCGTTGCACTTCGGGCCTATAAATGGACGCCCAGCCATTCAATGTGAGAGGACTTGAAGAATCCGAGTTTATCATTTTATTTAGCTTCCATAATCTATCTCTGTTTGAGCTGTGAGTAAACTTTATTAATGCTGAGAGAAACCTTACACATTTTCTGAGAACAGTATATTACCAATTGCTGAGAGACATCCCCTGTTATTTTCTTCATCACTTGTAAGTTCACAGTAAGAAGTTGAGATTACTTTCAGCTATTGAAAGTGATTAATTTCTGAGGAAGAATTTGAAAATGGACTGAGAGTGCTGAAAGTCTTTTGTTCAAGATTTTAGGAGCTGTAAACCCATTCAAGGTCATCCCTTAAGGAAAAGGCAAATACCAGGCATGTATCATTCTTCATGTTGTTGAGCATATTTCTTGTTAAATAACTAAAAGAATAAAATGCTGAATGTACACATTAGGGAATTGCATTGAGTTCAATACTTCAGTTAAGATAAACAAAGAAATGATTCTATAATGTATCATGTAAGTAAATTACTTAAAAGAAAGGCTAATGCATGTTCTATACTATTAACTCTTGCATTAATTAGTAAACGAATATATTGTTCCATTGAAGAGTAAATTATATTAATTAGTAGACGGACGTACTGATTCATTAAAGAGTAGATTGCAATATTTGTATTGACTCCATATAAGGAGTGTATGTTTGTATATAGCTCTTTAAATGCTAGGGAATGAAATGAGGGTATTTAATAAGTTACCGATCACAACTAGTTGAAGATTAACTTAGTCAAGTTATTAAAAGCTCCTAGGATGAGAAAGTCCCGTATAACGGAGTTAGTTGTGAGTACTTGTTAAATTGTTCTCCATTCTAGTAGTTAGTTTGTTGTAGGAAGTCTAGGGTACGGACTACCCCGATAGACCAACCTACGCGTAGGGTAAGATAGCCTCAAGTCAAGTTGAACCTGGCTAGTGTATGTGACAAATGACCTATGTTCTTCATTGAACGTAAACACTTTGGCCAAAGTAGTGTAAGGAACCATTTAGTTGTTGTACTACACTGTCAGTTCACCGTGATCCCGAATTACATCCTAGTTTGAGTATTGCCGATTGCACGAAAGCTAGTTTTGTAGGATCACAGCACTATGTCCAGTTGGTAGTCGTTAAAGGTTACCCAACCAATCTCTTCTTCGAAGGGAGGGCCATCTATCTAACGATAGGTGTGCGGGGGACCGCATTATAAGTCCGTGGTTGGCGGAAAAGCGCCCGAGTGATGTTTCTCCTCCTCAGCAAGCGGCCGATGTACCAAGATTTGAAAGGACGGATTCCTGGACCTTACTACTATTTGTTCTAAAGCTCATTGCAGCTATGTTAGTTAAGGTACGTATTCTTGTTTCATGTACATGTGAAGTTATTATATTGAAAGGGAATCTTTGTTGTATATTAATATGGCAATTTGTTCATGTTTTGTCAATAAAGAAAAAGAAAAATTCTATTGCAATGACATGATTAACACGTTTACATACTTGTAGGATATAAATTATGAAAAATTTTAATTTTACCGAAGGGTCGGGCTGTTACAATAACTGCACAAACCATCCCTACAACCTCAAGGTGATAACATGCCTAAAATTTAAGCTGAACAACATGGAAGGGTTTGATTCAAAATCTAGCAATGTTCCATGTCCAATAAACTCTGAGGAATTACCATCTGCAATGTCAATGTCAATAACCATTCTGAGAACAACGAAGAATAATTTAAGCAACTCAAAAATATTCTCATCAACATAACTCCTCAAAGTAACAAACCGAGTCACAAAAGCAAGTGTCTCCATCATAGCTAATTGCAAAGGGAAAAACAATTCTTTGTAAAGTCATAGCAGCTGCATCCTCAAAACTCCACAAGGATGTATAATACCCCCTTTGAATAATGCTGACATATTCAAGAAAATTTCTAAAAATTTCCACCAATCTCTCCCCCAAAGTCTCAAAAAATTGAACCAAATCAAGCAAAGGTTTGCTGCCCCTAACACTAGTGCTAGAGATTGAACAAAGATGATCACTGAAAAATAATTTGAACACCATCCAAAACTGATCCAAATCACTATGAAACATCATTTCCCACCTTTGGGACCAAAAACCATCATTGATAAGAGATTGTGAAGAGAAAAAACAAGTATACCAGCTGCCCATGAAAACTGAAGTAACCCAATTAAAGTCTGATTTTAGGAAAATCAGCATACAAAGAGTAGAACAACTATTCTGACACTGGAAATCAACATCCATAATATCACAACTGTTCCTGCCCAAAGCTGGAAACATCCCCTCAAGAGACTCCAACCCATCATTAAGCCATCTTTTGTTCGAAGTATCTCTCCAATCCACCAATAGATGAACCAAAGGAATCATCAAATGATTGGTAAAGATGGGGGCCGCATCAAAGATTCTGAGAATTGAATCCTTATCTCTCCAAAGATCCTTTTTTCTACTTGCAACAATCTCCATCAAGCCATGTTGAGAATTCCAAGCATGAATTCCCAACCGCAAATAATTTCCAACACATTGGGAAGAATTCCCAACATATCTCCAAGAGCCATAGTGAAAGTCTTGAGCACACAAACCCATGTAATCAGCTGCAACCATCAATGCAAAGTTTGAACCTTTCATGACCAGCATTTTAGAATAATCACTCATCAACAATGCACAATCTAGAATCAAAGGGGCAAGTCTGAAAGTTCTCCCACAATTGGATGCATCTCTCCAAGACCTGACCTCATCAACCATTTTAAGATAGGTGGTACTCTTCCATTGGTTAATGCTGAGTGAAAACCAGCCAGTACAAGTTTGAACACCATTAAATGCTCATTTACTATCCAACCCAAGAGAGTGTTGCTTGACATATAGAATAGATCCACCAACATTATCTTATGCTTGACTATAAAATTATGCATGTCAAAAACATTAAACTTCTTACCAATGCCATCCACATAGAAATTGTCAATCAATTCATAATTTAACAAATCATGTGAAGATGGTGGATTGTTGTACACAATCATATAAACAATATTTCCTTCATCCCTTTCGTTGGTGTCTTCACAAAATTCATACACATCTTCTTCAACTTGAAGATGCCCATCATTAGTTGCTGATCCATAGAATGTAGCGTGATAAATATCACACACATTACCAGTCATCACATCTAGCTCATGGCTGCAAGCTATCCCTTCTTGAGGCAAATTCTCTTCCCAACTCAAGAGTTCACACTCTTGATTTACCTTCCAATCACTATCATCATATTGAATCTCTTTGGCATTATGCATTGTTTCAACATTATGGAGTTCATTTATTCCTTCAACTATTTGCTTGATCTCCATTAGCCTTGTATTAGCTTCTTGTTCCATAAGTGTGGCTGCCATAGATGATTGATTTTCTGTTTTGTAAGAAGAGTGATGAGCTAAGGTAAGATCAAGGCAAAGACTATCAACCTCTTTCTCCTTCTCTTGGTAGGCATCATAGGTCTCTTCTGCAAACTTAATAGCATTATCTCTATCTGTGAGCAAGTGCAGATAATCTAACTTTATGGATTCCCATGCCCCTTTCATAATTTGCATCTTGGAAAGAGTGTCTCCATCCTTAACTCCATTATGTCTCTCTTCAGACTGAAACTTCCAATAGAGTTCTTCAATGAAATGGTGTGTGCTATCAAATCTTGATAACACCTTAACAATTTTCTCTTCTGAAACCAATAAATTATCCTACAAATTTTGCAGCTTTTTAGGCCCCTAATCCCAATCAGCAAATAGACTATGCTCATCAAACATCAATTTTTCTGATTTGTTTTCATTGTCATGATTTTCAAAATCAGCTTTCTCCCTTCTTTTTTCACTGCATAATTCCTGAATAGAAGGCTTGTCAACAATATCTTCAAGCAATGAATCATTATTGATTGATGCTCTTAAAGTCTTGGTAGCAACATACTCTGCTTTAGTGGTTGCAACCACCTTGAAGGAATCTTTATGAAGCTTTGCCAAGCAATCTTCTTCATTAAAGACAACATCTTCTCCAATGACTTCGTAGCTTGCAATACAAAATGGATTTTGAACTTTATCAGGATCAAAGGGAAATTTATCCCACTCAAGTTCTTTAATATACCTTGGTGCCGTCTCACCAGGATCCCAAATGCAAAAGGGTTGATTGTAATGATCAACAGGAAAAAGATCTTCATGCTCCTCTTGGATTGTTGACTCGTTGAATGAGTCACTCCTCATTCCATTCAAACTGAAATCTTCATCAGTAGCTTCCTCCAAGAGCTTAGTTTGATGATCAAGCTCAATACCGCCTTTGTCACCATCATCATACTGGAAATAAGAGTCATCAAAGCTGGCTGCTTTGATTAATTTATCATTTTTATCTTCAACAAACCCATCATGAATAGATGTGTTGCTGATTTTATCATTAGCATCCACATACATACCAAAGAAATCTTCTTGGTCACTTGTCATAAATTCTTTATATGTATTCAAAATTGATGTTTCCTCCTTGCACTCACCCTCAACATGTGCGAACAGCTGCATATCAATAGGCACTTCTTGAGAAACCGCCTTAGAATCATTGAGAAACAACATTTTATTCCCATCCTTAGCACTAATAACTACCTCATTTTTCTGCTCTGTCTTCTTCAAGTGTGGCTTCAATTTTCTCTCACACTGAATGAACAAATCTTTGATCAACAAACCAGCAGTAGAGGGAATTCTTTCCTTCTTGTTCATGAATGTTTAACAGAAAAGTTAGGATGGATTTTGGAATGTCATCCATCTCATTGATAGTCAAAACTAAAATGCTTCTCATTGCTGCCACTACAACCTCCTCTTGTTCACTCCAAGTTGAAATGAAGAGGTAATGGATCAAATAATATATTCGATCTTGCATACCTAATTCAACCAGCAACATACTTGTTTTGAGTTCAGAAAATATATTCAATATAGCAACTCTTCTTGGAAACAAACTACTTCTAGTTTCATCCAAATCTTGAAAACTCTCCACTATCATAGTTAATATGATCTTCATGGTTTCAACATCATAGGGCAAGTGAGGATTTACAATTCTTATTATCTCCATGAAACAAGAAGAAATCAGCAGCTTGGTTTCTTCATCAGGATGCCCCAACCAATAGGGCTGATTCAAAGAATTCACTGCAGGAGATAGTGCCAACTCCATTTTCTCTGAAGGTGATGGCTTCACTTGTCTCAAACATTGCTCTAGCAAATGAAGAATGTTCTCTTCAGTTTCTCTTGATTCAAATTCTTTGTCAAGTCTCTTTCCAGCCATATACAATACCTCTGCCAGTTTCATCTCTTCTTCATTAGCCATGCCTAATTGCCAACTTTTCGATACCACAAGGAGCTGAACTAGAATCTGCTCTAACTTTCGATGTAGTACCGGAGATATTTGTCACTCAACTACCTAAACATGAAGCACTGATCCACAGGATGGCAGGATCTTCTGCTCTAATACCACTGAAATATGCTAACCAATTTTTTCGATAGAATCACACAACATAAACCAGCACTAGCCAACTGGATTAGCGTTAGCATCAAACTAATAACCAAGCTTAAAAGAAACTCAACGCCAAGAATGCACACTCAATCCCAATGAAGGAAAGGTGTTGTCATATGGCGGAGCAACTAATGAACAATACTTGAAAATGGAACAAACTCAACATCAAGAATGTGCACTCAAGATCCCACTGAGGGCGAGGTGCTAACATATGACGGAGTGATTGATTGAAAACTGAAACTAATAGGCGGATAACCAGCCATAAGAGAATTTTCACGCTACCGCCAAACAGTGGGGGGAAAAGACTACAATTAAAAATTAAAACACTTCGTCTGCTGCAGCAGGCATCCACTTATGAGTGGGGATTCACCACTTGAGAGTGGGTACAAGAGTAATACAAATCCAATTATCCACACTGGCGGTAAACCATCCAGGGGTACTAATGTGAAATTAAAGAAAGAATTGCAGCAATAAAGGACTGGAACAGTACTACTGTTTACAGTCTTACAATATGGAAAAAGAGCTGCAAATTACATGAAAATTACAATAGATTCAATGTACCATGATACTGGATGATTCCATGTTAGATATCAACAATAAATGATGAAGAAAGGACTGAAGATTCAAACTTAAACAAGTCTGATGTAAAATAACAATTCTGGAAATTCTGATCAGCAACTGTGAAATTCAAAGAAATATTCACAACTCACTTAAAATACCTCCGTTTTGTGTGAAACGAAAACCAATGAGCTGCTGGAAGATAGGCGCCCAACATCAGATGAAGAAACAGCAACAAAAACTCATAATTTAATTCTTACACGAATCCCAATGCAGCAAGAATGGTACGGCCTTCATGAGGGGCGATTTTGGCAAGTAAAAATCAACAACTCAAAATTAAAATCTAAAACTCTCCAAAGATGGTCGCCTTGGGTGTAGGAATGGATTGGAAAAGTACCCACAAGCCAATTAAATTCACACAAAAATCTGTATGCAAAAACCACTTTCAGCTGTGACTGCATCAGCAACTTCAAAACTGGAAATATCATTAAAAACTTCAACTGTTGAGCTCAATCTGCTAATCTGGATGAGAAGCAGCAATGAAAACCAACTAGGTGTTGTATTTCAAACACGAAATTGGATTGAAACTAGGAGGTAAGCATCCCTCGAAGTAAAAACCAAGTTGTTATTTTGATAGCATAACATTAGCATAAATTCATAGATGGTAAAAGCTGGAGCAAAGCTTTCATTTATAAAAGATTAGAAGACTCTTCAAATCCCAAGAAGGTACGCCAATAGTCACCAATGACTTTTCAAATTTCCAAAACCTTCAAACTTCTCAAAATGGCGTCCACTTTATCAAGGCACATTAAAATATTTAATTTATCCTTCATGAGGACATCCCCCTTCAAGACCACCTTTTAAAAACAACTTAAAGTTATTTCCCTAGGCCAAGGGGTCAACTGCAAATTATAACATTAATGCCTTGTAATTAAAAACATGCCACAATTACTGCATATGGAAGACTGCAACCACAAATAAACAACTGCTCCAACAAGAAGGAATACACTGAAGCACTGCCAAAAAGGACCACTGCTAAAAATAGTATTTACTATAAATAGTAAACACCGAGGAAAAAGCCAACGAACCTCCGAACATGGAAACCTAGATTTTACCTCAGACAAGCCTACGGATTTCTGGAAATAGGCTAAAACCAAATGAAGAGCTAATGGCCAAAATGGGGACATTACATACATACTAAACAAAGAAACTTTCATTCCAGTGTTTCTCTGAGCTTCCAGGAGAGGAGGACATGAGAATGTGAGGACATGGTTTCAGAGATGGCAGGGACATGTATATTTAAATAACTTAAACAAACTAAAAGCGGCTGATATTCTAAAAAATGAATGCAATGTGCTAAACTTCAAATGACAATTCTCCCCCTTAATTCTTTTAGGGTGTTTTAGCAATTCATTCCCTAAAAAGTTACCTTTATCTTATTTTTATGCACCAAATGGAGCAGGCTGTCCAGTACTCAATAAAAGGGACATCCCCTCCAAGTCCCTAGGATGTTACCGAGACCCCTGAGAATGCATAACTATGGAATGCTCTTTATTTCTCTCTGTAGATAAAATGTCTACCAGGCAAGTTCCAATAGTTCTGATTGCTACACATCTAGAGCCCTCTCAATGGAAAAGCAGAAGCATACCCATAACCGAGCGTGGAAAAATCATCATAAAAAATAAGAATCAATTTTTGCAACTTAATAAGAGCTCCAGTTCAAATAACTTTCTCATTTCGCACAAAAAAGATAAACATTGGATTTCTTATCCAAGACATGCAAAATTAATGATTTCCTCTGGCTTCAATATCTGAAAAGTTCAATCATTTCTTGGACCAGACTGTGTGAAAGTAAATGGGAAAACATAAAGCAATCTCTCAGATGCAGGAAATATGGAAGTAAGGTCAATGACAGTTTGAGTTACTTCCGATAAATCTACAGCTGAGAGGTTGAGTAGTAAATATGCAAGATAATTTATCTATGTTATCCTCAACCAAAAATATGTCAAAACCAATCCCTACTAAATGTATCTTTAGTAGTAAAACAAAAAAATGAATCTGCAAGTCCCCTCTGATAATATAGATAAACTCTTCATGTTTTCTCCAAACAAATGAATATCATCCACCAGCTATATCTAGTATTTTAGAGTAACAAGTATACAGAATTCATAAAACGTCCACCATACAGATAATCAATTCAACAAAATAATACACCTGCACTTCATTATACCATCATCTGCATACATTGGTCCTGCATAGATTGCTTACTAAAATGAATACATATTCCTCAGCCACCATTATGAATTAACACCTTCACTAATGGGCACCCATAGTACCTGGTAAACAGTGTGAGGCTTATCAGGAAATGTTCCCGATAAGAATGACTCCTGGTGAATGCTGAAGTGAGAATTCTTTCTTGTATCCATTAAAACAGCAATGCTGGAAATAAAGTTATCTCTGTCTTCTACAAAATACTGAGTTGGTCGCCAAAATTTCAGCTCAATTATTACTTCATTGGGGATTTCTACTGACACAATAAGACCCATTACATCATTCAAGCTGCAAGCACAAGAAAGAAGAATAAGTATATCTAAATAAAAACGGTTCTGACCAAGACCAATATTGCTTTGAGTTCCATTCTCCTTGTTTGATAAGACACCTTTTGAAACAATCTGTATGAGCTAACATTGCTGTGAAAAAAAGAGTACAATTTAATTATCTAATCAACAAATATATGCAACAAGTCAGTTTTTCCATTTGGCCAAGATTTCTTTGAACTCTACACCTAACTCCCTGAGCTGGAATACAATAAGGAAATTGTTAATGATTATCTGAATAGCTGTCATTAGAAAATTAGTTGAGGACGTATTCCATTTAGAACATCTGGCAATGGAATAGAATTTCTCGACACAATTCCTCCTTCATGGCTCTTCTAAGTGGATATAAACATTGGAAGAGTTGGATGAAAAATAATCATCTTGAACTACTTCTGCTACACTCATTTTTAATAACTGTTAGAGCCCTAATTAGGCATACACTTCTTCAACTATGCTCAACTCATCCAAGGAAGTTTTCTTGTCTAGTATTTTCACACGTATATGGTAAGGGGTAAATACCCTGCCATTCTAGGCCAACAAAACTGGATATGGTACTGGTTTGCCTATCACCTGTAAGGCTCAGAAATTTTGCAAAAATAAATAAAGTGATTAAAAGATAATCTAAGATTTGTTGGGCATAAATTAAATAAGGGTACAGGAGTTTAGAAATTTAAAATTCAGTTTAACATCAAAATAGAAATATATGACAGATTATTAATTACTAGGAGCAATAAATTTTCTGTTTCAATAGATTTGACTCCTAAGAATAGAAATGACAGAAAACCAAATATACAAAAAATAGTGCAAGGATATCAAATGAAAATATGAGTTAATTTAGCAACAGTTCAAAGTGACAATAATTAAATTCCTTGAATTCTAAAGTCGCGGATATGAATAGCACTCGCTCAAACATACGAAGTTGAACAATTGCAAAACCCAGAGAGATGCATGTATTGAATTTTAAATGATCATATAAAACTCAAACAGTAACACCACGACTCAATTATATATTATATAAACACACAACACACCATCAAATTTACAGAGAATTAAAAAAAACTGTTATATAAATCTGCAAGAAAAATAGTATGCCCTTGCTGAGTTCAAAATTCCAAGCAGAACCTTCCAATTTAGAGATGTATCCCCATTGTGAGTGCTTGATTGGGGGTCTCAGATTGGGAAGTTTGCCTAAAACAATGGACAAAATCTGAATTACGGAAGCAATACCCAGGAATAATCCACAGTTAACTGTGCCACACGCTGGGGTCCACTCCAGCGTTTTTCAGTCTGGATCAAACTTCCAACAAACTACAATTTATCGAATAAACTCTGAATAAAACATAGTTTATCAAGTAAACTGCGGTGTTTCAAAAAAAAACTGTCCTTTTCATTATAAATTCTTTTTTTTTCATTTTCAGTTCAATTTTTCAACTTCAATCCAAAAACAAACTATTTAGATCTTTCAGAGCCAAAGTGAACCGGTGAATAAATGATCAACAAGTTAGGGCATGCCTCCTATATTCCTGGTTTTCAACTTCTCCACATTTCTTTTAGGCTATTTCAATGATTTTTAGGATGTTGCATGTTGTACCCAAAACCAAAATTTTTGCTTCATCAAGGCATTTTGTTTAAAGAGTATTAACCTTGCTAAAATGATGTCAAGTATAGTTTTTGGGCAATATCAAGCATGGAGTTTTGTCAGTAGTTTGTCAGTCAAAGGCAGTTTTATTGATCAGAACCTGAATCAGAGACTCAAAACGGAGCATTTCATGATAGAGGAGCATCTCGTGACAGCATTTCACATTGTACATAGTCATTTCAGTGATCGAGATGATGATTTTAAAGGTTAAAATTATGAGGATTTCTCAGAGAAAAACAAGAAAGCGCAACTATAGTCTAGGGGCGCCCTTCTAGAAGGAGGTCAAGATCTTGTTGAAAGTGCTCATAAATACAGTCAAACTCTTTAGAATTGGTCTGGTTATCCGATAAGCTATCCAGCGAAGGTATACGAGACCCGTAACTCTGGCAAATGGCGACAAAAGTTGAGATTCCCAAAATTCTACATCGCGGAAACTTGTTCTTTTCTAGCAAAAGCGCGCCTGTAGCTTGAGGGCGCCCTTCTAGATGGAGGCTTGGATTTTGGTTTTTCTGATGATGGATACAGTCAATTTCTTCACATCTAGTCTGCTCGTCCAACGAACTATCAAACGCAGTCATCCGAGTCCCAGAGCTCCGGCAGCTGACGTATGAAGATGAGCTTATAATGGGGTTTTCATGTCTTTCAGCTTCCTCCTTGCATTTCCAGCGCAAGTATAGCTCAGGGGCGCTGGTTAAAATGACCCTTGAGATGGTCAATTTTGCAGATGAGGTCTTCCTGACATCAGTACTACGCTAGTCCAGCTCCGCAACGCACCAAGTTGCCTGTCGATCCGACATTCCGGGCGATCGTGGCAGAGTTTCTACCAAGCACGTAATTTCACGGGCGGACTGGCACAAGGTTTTCATTGTATTTCTACAGTCCAGAGGCGCCCAGCCTTTAGGCCTGTCAGATGAGGTCGTTCGCTTTCGAAGTCTTAACGAGATTCAAGCGTAATTACTTTATCTATTCAACGAGCCCAGCCATCAGCTTCCAGGATTTGGCAGTCGCTCGTACGTGCGAGGTCTTTGGCCAAGTGTTGAAAAGTGAAGATAACTCGCAAAATGGCTAAGTATTGGTCGTTTATTCTATCTTAGGATGGGCGCCCTTTTATTTGAGGTCTTAGAAGCAGTTTTCTTGCTTCGTCGCCTCTAGAGACTTCTCTTGTCAATTCTTCTGGCTATCCGTTAAAACAAACGTGGCTCGAATCGGATCATCCCAGCTCTCGGTATTGGAGGTCAAAGTAGGGTATTTGGATGAAAGTTCAACTTTTGTCAAAATGCTGCCAGTGCAACTGAAGGCCAGGGGCGCTTTTACTTTTGAGGCCCTTAATGCAATTTCCAGTCGTCGTGTGTATATCCGTTGGATGCAGAATGTCTCTAGTCATCCAGTGAACTTGGTTTCTTGTCAGCAGGGTTCACCGTTCGCCGTCAGCAGCCGTTTGAAGTGTCAGATGGCAGTTTAGGAAAATGGTTGTCTGGAACCTGTAAATGAATTTAATTAAGGGCGCCTAATTTTTTAGGGTGTCAAATGATGGATTTTGCAATGTTGACTCCCAGCAGACATTTCCTCTTTGCTCAGCAGGCTTCGCGATGAATATCTCAGCTCGGTCTCAGCATCATCCAGTCACTCAGAAATCAGTGTCGAAGATGGCCAGTCATGACTTTGTCATCAGCTATAAAATAGGAAGTTAATAAAAAGTGTAAAATCTTGAGCAAATGGACGCCTATGAGCTCAAAAGATGACTTTTCGGAATCGGTGAAGTCTAACGGTGAATCCTAAAGCTTCATTCGAATTGTCAACTGAAGTTCAAAATATTTGATATTTATTTTGCAATTTTAGCATTAAGTGGCGATTTTCTATTTTTGGCGCCTTTGCTATTTGCATAATATTTATTTTATTTATTTAAATTCAAACTTCCAGTCAGTGGCAGTTCAAATGAGAAAGGACCAATCAGAGGTTCTCTATTTTAAATCAGGGTTTTTGAGATCTTGCAGTCAAAGTTGATGCGAATTTCATCTTATTTAAGCATGGCGCCATCTTCATTTATTATTCATAAAGCTTCAAGAGAAATTCGTATTTCTTAAGAGAAATCTCATATCTTAGGAGAAATTCGTATTTTTCAAGATAAATTCAATTCTCAAAATCAAAGGCGTATTCCTTAGGCAAATTCGCAAATTCTTCAGTTGGCAAAGGCGAATTCTCACACTTTCAATAGAAATTCGTATTTTCTTCTATAGGCAA
>VDFB02248412.1:0-14118 GCA_007258455.2 Sequoia sempervirens | reverse complement strand
GTCGTGGATGGCTGATTAGATGGGTCTTGAATCCTTGATTCATCTTGGTATCTTGGCGCCTCCACTGGGCCGTTTGCAGATGCAGGAGGAAACCTCTGATCTTGTTGGTACCGTGGATATTCCTGGGGAGGAAATCGAACATTTTCAATCACAAGGGCTTGATCATACCTCGGTGCAGGAACTAACTCATATCCGGTTATTGGAGGATCTTCCGCCTCTGAGTTCCTTCTTTCACTTCTAAAAATATCAGCGGCTACCTAGAACTCCCGACAATGTAACTCGGAGTGCTGGTCTGTGTTATGTAGCTTGCACCATCCTGATAATGCCGCCTCAGCTAGGAATACCTTGTTCGTGGGACGATTGTCAGCTGGTGGATTATCCAAGGGTGATGGTACAGTACCATTGTTCGGTCCAGTATTCCAGGTCTTCTTTTGGAAGCCTGGGTTATTATTCCGGGGACCTTGATTATTCCCTTGATAATTTTGATTGTCCCTTTGATACCCGGAATGACCCTGACCTTGGTAATTCCCCTGAGGTGCCTGATAACTTCTCTAAAAATTTTGAATTTGGCTATTTTGTCCCTTCAAATAGGTGACTTCAGTAGACAACCTTTTGACTTGTTCGATCAGGTCTTTCATTTCATCCCTTTCTTCTTGAGTTTGCGTGGAAGTTGTCGCATTCTGAAGATATATGGGCTGAGCTGGTGGTACTTGGGACATAGGTGCTCCTGGATGGATGACCATTTGGTTGCCCATTGGAGGGACTGGGTTCAACATAGGCGTTTGATGAGCCAACGCCCGATTAATATCTTGGATTTGATTCTGGGAGGCTGTGTTTCCCAAGTAATTGAGCGGACCAGGAGCCATACCTACTCCTAAACCGGTGCTAGCTGTAATTGCCGCAGCATACGCTCCCTTCAAATCCGCTGTGAGTGGGTTGGTGGATTTCACAAACATGGCAGTGAGACGATCCAAAGCTTCATAATATATGGGCAGTGCCGCTGCATTGTCTAATAAGTAAGGATCTCTCAGCCTTGTGTAAGCTTTGTGGAATCTGTTATTGAATGTACTGATAGGCTCGTGTTCTTGTCTCTTGATTTCCACAAATTGCCTATATAAATCAGATGGAGCAATAGGTGGCCTGAACTTCTCCAAGAAAGCAGTCTTCATCTGTTGCCAAGTGCGGATGGAGTTGGCGGGCAAATGGATATACCAATATGAGGCCTCCTCATCGAATGTGTAGGGGAATAGCCTACAGGCAACATCTTCTTCTTGGATATCTCTATTTTGGAGAAGATCCTCGAAAAGCTTGATATGCTCGTCTGCGGTGTGGTTTAGGTCACCACTATGGAACTTGGAACAAAAATGTTCCGGATTCTTCGGTAAATCATGGTAAACAGCAAACGTCATGGGCGACGCATCAGCTGGACGCCACGCCATTGGAGCATTTGGTTGGTTTGGTTGAACTTGTTGCGTTGGTGGAACAGGTTGCACAGGCTGTGCAGCCACTGGAACTGGTTGACAGTCTGGAAAGAGGCCAAAAGGAACTCTCTCGCTTGGTGCTTCTTCACTGGACTCGACTGTGGTAGATGTTGCCTCCTGCGATGCTTCAGACTTCTTCCTCTGCCTATTCCTGTAAGGCGACAGCTTTATAAATTCTTTAAAAGAATTTGGAGTAGATCTAGTAATCCTTCGAAGTCTATCTGCTGAGAAAGAGCCGATTCGATCCAGCGTGCTCTTCAATCTTGTTGAGGTGGTGCAGGAGCTTGTGGTGCAGGGGCTGGGTTCGCCTGTTGGTTGGCTTGTCGGTTGTGCTCTCGTTCAAGAGCTTCGAATCTTTCAACAAGGAGGTCTCTTCGAACGTTGAATTCAATTCGTTGTGCTCTTTCTTCTTCTTCCTCGAGAATAAAACGCATGCGAAACCAATCAGGAGCACTTCTTCTCACCTGCCATGCGAGGCTGAATAGTTCGGTGATGATATCCTCCTGTTCGTCATGAAAACCTAGGTTAGGTTGTAACACTGGCCGAGGATCTTGATCAGGTTCAGGAACGTTGGCCGGGAGTCCCATTCTTCATTCTACTGTCAATACTTGGGTTTGAGGATGAGCCTGTAGCAAATGATTGTTCTATCTCGTCAAAGGTCTGCTTCAGACGATCAATTTTCTGCTTGATCAAATCTTTCTGGATTGCTTCCTCAAATCTTTTTCCCTTTTCCTCTTCTCTAGCAAGGACTTGGCTTGTCTGTCTGAATTGAGCACGATCAGCCTGTGTCTTCCAAGCTAGTGTATATAACTGATCAATAATATCCGTCGGAGGTTGATCTGGTTGTTCAATAGGTACATGAAAAGGAAACTCATGCGGTAGTACCATTCTGCATCATGTCTACTGCCTCAACTTGTAAACAATCACAAGTGATGTAGCAAAGATTTCTTTTCATAAAGCCCTCCTTCTAGCGCCAATTCATGTTGATGCGTGTTTTATGACACACCAAACATCAGAATAAAATGCCCAAAGACACTCTATCCTCTCTTGAAAAACCACCGCGTATGCTAAGATTGCGAGAAGATCATATGGCGATTCCAAGGTTTCTTTTGTCGGGTCTCGACGTGTGGATAAGCTCAATGGCCGTTGTGATATGCTGGTAATAAACAAGGGGACTTACATAAGAAAATCTTCACAAGTTTAGGACTTAGGGAATTTATCATTAAAGGCTCTCGATTAGGACTTTCAATGTGGATCTCAAAAAAATGGCAAAAGGATAGGGTTTAGGAGAATCTAGTCTATGCCTAAGAACTCAAGAGACAATAAGGATTTGGTGAAGGGAATAAACCACACTTTGTTTCGCCTCCTGCAGGACAACATACGCAAAATGGGTGCAATCTTCAAGGGTTGTGGGAATAATTTTCAAACCTCGAATGAGGCTGAAGTTAAGTTTCCACAATTAAGAGCTCAGGCTAACTTTACGCATCGAATGCAAATCATCCATTCGAAGAAAGTATGAGCTACACTTCACCATTGAATCAATACGATCAATCTCTCATTCAATTAACCAACTTTCAAAGCAAATTCTACCTAATCTAACTTTAACTTTAATCTATGGCGGAAGAAGATATGCAACCTCGCTTACTATTTGATAATAAGAAGTTATTCAAGGCAAATCATGCTCAAGAGCTTTTATTATTCGAAATAGTCTCAATGCAACAATCTCATATTCTGTCTCCACACAAATGAAAGTGAGAGAGCATAAGTTTATATAGAGTTTCAAAAATGAAATGAAGGGCCGAGATTAGAACAAGATTAACGGCCAAGATTATTACAACCAAACCCTAATTAGGGTTTCCCAAAATAACAAGAGTCATCTATCAGTAAACTATCAGTAGAGAGGCAGTTAAAGCTATATCCTAGGAGAGGCGTCCTTATCCTTCTAAGAAGCATCACGTTCTACGAATCTGGACACTACTGCAATGACCTCCTCCATCGTGACAGGTGGCAGCATGCTTATCCGGAATTCAAGCTCATCCAAGTTCTCTGCACATTTGGCAAAGGTATTCGCCCATTCTGCTTCCTGCTTCCTAAAGTCATTCCGGATGGCCAAAAGACTTGCCACCTTCGCAAAATCCTTTCTTAGAAGTGGTCCAGTAGTCGAGAAGAAAACTTTTTGAACCTTTCGTTTCAACTCCTCCAGCTGCATATCCTTTTCTTGGACAATCTCTTGATCAAACATTTCTGCAGTTGTTATGTGAATCTTCTCTCGGATGTCCTTTACCTGCTCCTTGATTCTAAGTCCATCCACTTTTGCCTTCTCCAAAACTTCCCTACGTATAGTTACTGCCCAAAACCAGTGATTGAAATCATATGCTGCTCCTGCAGCAATCACCTTCCTGCTGACCAACTCCTCTCTTGGAGTGTTCTTCAATAGCCTGAGGCATGGAATAAGCCTCTCCTGCATATCCGGAATACCTTCCCATGTTTCCGCCATATCCATAAGTCTGGAAAGGAAGCATGAGGTTTGCCCATAAGCAAGTGCCAGCTTTTCCATGAACAATGCCGCTTCTGTGCCTTCGCTCGCCATCCAGTCCTGGGCTTCCTTGGCCGTCACCATTCTGTACTCGACATCCTTGGTCACCTCCTGTGATGAATTGAGGAGAGGAGGAACAATCGCATTACCCTGATCAAGTGGCTGGGTCAAATGCTGTATATATTCCTTGAGATGTTCGACCTCCTTCTTATACTCCTTCTTCTTAGCCACTTCCTTTTCCAGTCTCGCTTTGATGGTCGAGACGGAATTATCTAACTCCTCTACTTCTTGACCTTTCGAGGTCGGGCCAAGGTCAACAGTGGTTATAGCATACTCTTGAGGAGTGATCTTGTCCTGTGGCTTGTCCACCGTGGGTACTGCAATGTGCACGGAACGGTTGCCTGTCTCATTCCTCTGAATGGTGGAGAATTTCTTGGCAGGCTTCTTGATTGCGACTTGCTCCAATCTCGCCAAGAAATCGGCAGTATCATCCTCCTTTCTTGAGCTTCTGCAGGTACCTGGATCTTCATTCTCTCCAACAACCACTCTGGAATGGTCGGCTGTTCAATCCCATCCTCGACCTGAATCTCTTCTTCATTCGGAACATCCACAACTCCTCTGAGAGCGGAAATCATTCCCTCCTCGAAGTCATTGTTCCGAGCTTCTATCTCATTGTCTGAACCTAAGATTTCCGTGCCCGTAGGTGACGGAGGCTCTTCATCATCTAGCTGAATAGGTTCAATATTTTCCTCTTGAACTGTAGGAGGTTCAAGCATCTCTACCAAGGACTCGTCTATAGTAGCCACCAGCTCATCAAGGTTCTGGGATGCTGCCGAACGAGAAGGTTCTCCCTTATGCTTCTTGGAAGCAGGCTCTGTACTTAGGACTATTTCCTTCCTTTTCTCTCCGATCCCGACCAAGTCCTGATGGGATGCACCGACATTAGAAGAATATGACTCTGACTCGCTCAGTAGATCATATGTGAGCGTAATTCCTCTCTGTCTTAATTCTTGGGCATGGTAGTCAACCTACCACTGAGAGTACTTAGTCACTGGTCTCATTAGTGTTGCCAAGTCTGCGTGCTCAGGTTCTGACCATTTCACTGGAGGAAGAGGTTGGCTTTCCTCAAAGCGTGGCTGGATGTGGTTCCCATCATCTTGTAACTGATCAGGCACCCGACAAAACTCAATTGCCCTCATGAAATCTAGTGGCATCCTGGACCACATTCTTCGTCTGACTTCATACTCATCGGCAGCATTTGCCCAAAAATCTTCGAGTTCCATTCTGTGCTTATACTTTCTTCCTTCTACTGTCCGGATATTATGATGTGGGTCGAAGTTGACCCTGGACTTGTAGGCTGTAAAGGGATACCACTGGATCTCCAACCTTGCACTCTCAGCTGCCTGTGCTGATGGACAATACTCCAACATGTTCCCGATGAAAAATGGGAATGTGACAGATGCCTTCTTGGTTGGTCTTTGGATGTTCTGATACTCCTCCAACTGTCTCAGGACCTCGAGCAGGATCATCCGATTTGTCGGATAGATGGGCAATTTATAGGGATTTCCAGTAAATCCCTGGATCCTGACATATGTGAACTTCGGGAACTGGATGAACCAAGATCCAGATTTATCGATTAAACTTTTCACTTTCATGGCTCAAATTCTCCTCGATGCACTCGCCCTTTAGTTTTCTGGTAAGATGCATTAGAAGGGCATCATGCACCTCCCCGGGCGAGTCTTCCTCTCAATTGAGTCAGGTAATAGTCGAAGGTTTGAGTTCGCTTCCCCGTTGCCAATCTTGCCCTTGCAGATCAATCTTGGATACTTGTACGATCTGGCCAACAGGTACACAACATATGAACTCATATGAAAAGACTTAGTCTCTTCGAGGTTGATCAACTGCTCATGGAGGTTGTCACTTATCATCCGTGACCAATTGAACATTTTGACTCCAGAGGTAATCTCGTCTATAAAATAGTACATCCAAATTTTCTCAAAAGGTGCCTTGTGGGTTGCCTGGCCATTCCGTTTCGCGATAAGCATGATATTCCAAAATCCTCTTTGAAGTTCCGTCCCCATGAAACTTTGGGCATCTTTCTTGATTGATGGCTTAGGCTTCGTCCATCCACACCTTGTTAACTGTTGTGGCGCACAAATCTGGCTGGCTGTCATATAATCTTTTGGCTTCTTCCTTGATCTTATAGACCGTTCGTGAATGTTCCGGGATGCCGAAGGTTTCCTAGATTGCCACTTCGCCCAAGTGTGCCAAGATTCTTCCATCAGGTGCGATGATCTGCCTCTTCTGAGCGTCATAGTGGAGAGCACACTCCACCATTAATTTTGCACAATCCATTGCCGGTGGGGAATCCAGCTGCCTGAAATATCCCGTTTCTGACTATCCGTTTGGCTATCGGTGTGGGAAGTCCCTTCTGCCCATACACTCTTTTCTTAAATTCATCAAAGTCGACGTGTCCGAGATCGGTGTCCACGACATTCTTCCATTTTGAAACGACTTTGGTCTCTCGCTGAGCACCCTTGCTGGCAAACTTCATTTTCAGCTTCTTTGATGGTTCGCCTGCCGTGGTTGTCAACCTGCAGTCCAAAAGATTAACATTAATACAAAGACTTTTTCAAATAATTAACTCTCGAGCCTTGGATTCGAAAATTTACTTTCAGCTGGTTAAATAATTAAATTGTTGCAAAAAAAAAGCAAGCTGAAAGTAAATTGGATGAAGTTGAAAATTTCGCCAGAACTTCGTCAAGATGAAAGGACATAAAAGAGATAGCAAATTCATTTGATTGGACATCAAACCTCAGTGAAGAACTATTGGATGCAAATCAGATTTAAAAATCTGATTTTTAGAACAAGAAGTGCGCCCCTCTTGCACAGAAGAATTTCAGCTTTCAATAAATCTCTTCTCTTTTCCTGCGAAAATTCTTCAGCATAACACTATTTCACCTTCTGGAAAATTCGACTTTGCCTATTGATCAACCAATTGCCTGATAATTTCGAGAAAGATTAAATTTCTCTTCAGCTGTGTGAAAAAATGAGTTGCTGAAACTCATTATAATGCTGAAGGATTGAATTCGTTTTAGCAATTTCCATTTTCTCTCTCGATCTCGATTTGTCTTCTTTTGATTAAACAGGCAAGTTTCCTTTTATTTTTCGACAAGAATCAGTCTCGAGCTTATCTGGGCAAATCTCACTGATCTTCAAAAATTCGATTTTTCACTTAATGTTTATCTTTGATTTTTCGAATTTTTAAAAGAAAACATTAAATATTTAATTAAATTCATGGCGAATTTAATTTTGCCCGTCGGATTTCATCTCTGCCTGGCGTACTTTATTTTCTTCCAATTCTTGTCTGGCAAATTTGATTTTGTCCAAGGCATTTTAAATTTCCAAGTAGTTGAAAATAAATTATTGAAATATTAAAAATATTTTAATTTATTCCAACCCGTTCGTTTTGGACCCATGGCTATTTCGATTTTCTCTTTATTTTTCTTGGCTAAGAGTGTATTTTCCAATTTTATCCTTAATTTCGTCTAGCCAAGTCAAAACTTAAGCCATTCCGTCGTCAAATGTTATGCCAGATCCCTATTTTTCTTTGCCGAGGCGAAATTTTCCTTTACACTGAGCCTATTTTCTTCTGCCAAAGTCAAATTTTCTCTTGCTCAGTCGAATTTTTCTAGGCAAAATCCTTGTCTGGATGTCTTCATTGGGCAAATTCCTTTGACGCTTGACAAATTCTTCTTCCTTCTGGCCAAGGGCAATCCTTCCTTTCTCCTTGCCTTCTGCATTTTTCTCTGGCCAAAGTTGTCAATTTCTCAACATTTTCTCTAGATACCCACACTTAGGCAAATTTAATTTCTTTTCCACCTTTGTGTTAGGCACACTTCGTTTCATTTCTTGCCATATCCCAATCTTCTTTAGCACTGTGTTCTCCCAAACTTGGCACTTAGCTTCTTGAGGACGTCATGATTCCTAGCCCAAAATCTCAAAAAAAAATTATCCTTTAGCCTCTATACTTAGGCAAATATTCAAATTTTCCCTTGGTAGGCACCAACACTTAGCAAAAATCATTATTTTATCCCTTCATGTGCCTAGGCGGACTTCTTTAGCACCTTGCTAACCTCTTCCAAGTGTATGGCGGACTTCATTAGCATCTTGGACAAGCATCTTGGACGTCCCTCTTTTCTAGGGCGGACTTTAAAGCTTCTTAGCATTTGTCTCAACATTTTGCCTCTTGGAAATGTCATAATATTTAGCCAAAGATCAACTTTCCACCTTTTTAGGCCCTCACACTTAGAAGATTTTCGAAATTCCCCTTGGTAGGCATCAATACTTAGCAAAATTTTTGATTTTTCCTCTTCTCACATGCCTAGGCGGACTTTCCAAGGCATCTTCCAAGTGAAGGCGGACTTTCTAATCCCTTGGCATCTCTCTTTAAAGTGGATGGCGGACTTCCAAGGGTGCTTGGACATGCATGGGCGGACTTCAAAGGATGTTTGGACAAGTCTCCTCAAGGCTGGCGGACTTTGAAGGCTCTTTGGACATGCTTCTTGAGTGGATGGCGGACTTCATGAGCTCTTAGACTTTCCTTTTGAATGCATGGCGGACTTTGGATGATGTTAGGATGTTGAGGGCGGACTTCACAACTCTTTTGGACATCCTTCTTTGAACATGGCGGACTTTGGAGGATGTTAGGATGAGCATGGCGGACTTTGCCTTAGTCTTGGACATTCCTCTTTGCTGCTGGGTGAACTTCATGAACTTCCAGACTTTCCTTCATCTTTCCTTCCCACATTTCAAGGGCCTTCCTCATGGCGAATTTCAGACTTGAACAAATTTTTCACGAATTTCATCTTTTAAGAGTTGATTTTCTGTGATTTCGACCTCAGATCTGACTGGTTTTGACCTGATTTTTCCAGATTTCAATGCTTTTTTGGTCTGATTTTCATGCTTTTTGACTGTTTTTTTCCAGATTTTTCAATAATTTTTCAAAATTTCTCTTTGATTTTCTGAGAGTTCTATCAAGTTTTTTGGACTTCTGAGTGCATTTTTGGAATTCGGGACCTTCTAAATATAAAAACTTTCCAAAAATAGAAACTTTCCTAAAAATAGAAACTTCTAAAAATAGAAAGCAAACCCTAAAAAATAGGGAACCTTGTTTGGCCCAAAAATGCTAAAAATGGAAAATCGAAAAGGCAAATTTCCTAAAAATAGGAAGTGCTCTAATTGGCCAAATTACAGGCGATCTTCGTTTCCTGGGCCTTCTAAGCGCTTCCATGACGCCCATGACTGATTCAAGCATGAATTACTGACTTGGCTCGGATAACTCTCGGCAAACCTGACTTGAAACTCTTTAACAAGGTGATCTCATGAAACCGCTGTAAAGGAGACAAAACCCTAAAAACTAGCAGTAACCGGGGTCCCCATTACATAGGCATATGTGAAAAAGGTCACAACATTACATATAATTAATTTCTTTCCATTTAAAGAATCTGTGTATTTGATCAAGCATAGTCATAGAATTAGCCAATTATGGATCAAATCCATCAACATACAAGGAAGAAGTTCTGATTTGGGACCATACAACCTTGGATTTTGAGCTATTATCTATTGAATATCTCATAATAAATACTTTATGGAGAGAGTAGGGTCTACTGTTCACTCCAGTTTAGAAAGCAGAAAGATCTGACCATGCTTCTCATAATGAGGCTTTTAACAGTATAGACTGCCCACGTCCAAGATTCCTCACTACTTGTCATTGATAATAGACATATAGCTTCAAATAGGAAATTCTGAACATTCTGCTTGCTCATGGTCTTTCTTTTACATAGGGGCTTGTAGACATCTACATGAAACTTGCATGGTGCTTTCAATAACTGAGAGCAAAGTGAAAGTACTCACTTTTAGGGATCCATTTTGGCCAGGCAAAGCACATCTGTTACCTCACTGTCTATCAGCTTATTTTTCAGATGGTTTAGAACAATCTGCTTGCCTGTGGTTTTTAATAAACTAGGAACTTGTAGACATCTGCATGAAACTTGCATGATGCCTTTAACTCATTTTGTTGTATGTTTTTCCAGTATTCAGATTTTGCTAGGCAAATCATAATAGTTACCTTATCGTCTATCACCATCGTTTTGTTTTGTCCTTTGGTCACAAGATAGTGTTAGGGGTGTGTTGTGGCCTATTTTTTCTTAGACCCATGCTCTACATATTAGATAGGAGGATATCTATTAATTAATATCTATTTTAATATCTGATGGTTTAGAACAATCTGCTTGCCTGGGGTTTTTAATAAACTAGGAGCTTTTAGACATCTACATGAAACTTGCATGATGCCTTTAACTCATTTTGAAGTATGCTTTTCCGATATCCAGATTTTGCTAGGAAAATTATAATTGTTACCTCGTCTATCACCATCATTTTGTTTTGTGCCTTTGTCACAACATAGTGTTAGGGGTGTGTTGTGGTCTATTTTTTCTTAGGCCCATGGTCTACATATTTTTTTTTTCTTTTTTTAGACTGCAGGAATTGGGTAGCCCCTCCTATAAACTGCAGTGCGCCTGGTAAAATTTTCACGTGACTGGTGACGTTGGCTCGACACACTCTCTGATACCATGGGGACGGGGGCGAGGTGGCGTGGGGGGGGAGTGGTACTGGATCTTGTGATCTCTTGCCTGCAACAGGATGCTTTAGCCAATCGAGCCAGGGCCCCCGCCTCCTACATATTAGTTTTTTTTTTTATATTAAATATAGTGCATGAAAATCTTTCCATTTACATCATCATTTTTAGGCCATTGATGGCCTTATTTTTGCATCTGTTTACATTTAGGACATGCTTCTTTCTGCTGTTCACCATAATTACATGCTGTTTTACAATTTATACAAACTGATTTAAAGTTTATACATGCTGTTTACACCATAAAATCTGCAGTTACATTATATTCCTTCTGCTGTTGTAATTACTTTGGAACTTCCGCAGTTTCTCCTTGAAGAGTGTGATGCCCTTGGAGTTGAATGGCCAAAGGTCCTCAGTAGTTTCGTCCTTAGCTTGGATGCCATCGTTGTTGCTTGCTATCCCAAGAATCCAGTTAACCTGGACAGAGTCTTCTATAAGACTCAGTAAGCACTCTCTTCTTCCCCTGATACTTATCCTCATTTCTAGATTTCCAAATGTACCATAACATTTCATTAGATAAGATTAACCAGAAAACATTATCTATCTTTGTCATTCTTTCAATTTGACCAGATACAATTTTTAATCTGTTGATGGAGTTATAATTCCCCCAACATTCTAAGCCTGCAAAAAATAATAACCAGATTTCTTTAGCAAAAAAACATTCAAAGAATATATGATCAATTGTTTCATGTTTTTTACACATTTCACATGTTTCAATATTGTTTCCATTTATCTGAAAGGGGAGTTTTTTAAAATCAGAAACCATTTGAAACAAGCTCTTTTTTGGCTCAACTATTTTGGACCAGTTCCATTTAAAGAGTTTTTCCAAAACCTCACACCTTCTTTTAGCCCCCAGTTTTTATTAGCTTGATTAATGATATTTTCTGATTCAGCAAGAGCATTTTCTTTGAGTTCAATGAGCCTATCTTAGTCCCATCAGCCCAAGTGTAATTTTCAAGGTCAATATCACCATTGTTACCACAGTAGATCCTATTATCTGACGGTTTCCTTATATTATTCCAGGAATCTCTTATTATAGTATAAGTTCTCCGTTGTGTTTGGGGCAGATCAAATTCATTTCTAAGGGAATCCCAAGTTCTTAATTGGTTATTAGAGACAATATTGCTCTTGTTTTGGATGCCTTTTTTTGCCCAGGTCCTTGCTGAGCAACCTTGAAGTTGTGCTAGGAACTTATCCTTATGTTTCAAATTCCACCATATAGACTTCTTTGCACAGTTTGCATAATTCAACTTATCACCACTTTCTCTATTTGCAACATTATTTTTAATCATCTCCCAGGCTTTCCAAATTGCTTTGAAGATTGGAGAGCCACAAGGTTGGACCGGGAAGTCCCCCAGGAGAAGATATGTACCCTTCTAGGTCTTTGCTTTTTTTGGGACACCACTTTCAATGTTTTTTCTAACTAGGATTTTCCAAGGCTCCTCCCCATTGAAGGAGTTGAAAATCCATTTAACAGCTAGAGCTATGCTGTGCATCTTGAGGTCCTTTAGCCCATGACCCCCAAGGTCTTTATCAATACAACACCAATTCCAGTTAACAGCATGTTGCTTTTTTTTCCTTTTCCATCAGACTAGAGAAATTATCTGATCTTTCTTCGCACTTCTTCTACCTGGTAGCTACAAAAAACCCAAACTGAGGAATAACAGATGGTGTAGGAGGAAAGAATTTTTTGGCAAACCTGGAATCTGCTAGCTAGGGAGAGAAAGTTTATGTTCTGACTTTCTAGCTTTTTATCTATTTTGCCTTTGACCCACTTCCACTTTTCTCTCAGGGACGGGTTTATGGCAAACGAGATGCCTAAGTACCTTACTTAAGTGGATGGCCCACCCCATTGAAAGTTGAACTTAACAAACCAATCCGGGGGGGCGAGGTTCCAACTCAGTAAAATTGACTTTGGATTGGAAACTTTCGCTTCAAAAGCCTCACAAAAAAGTCCATTTTCTTCGTTAGATTTTTGAAGTTGTTTTCCTCCATATTGATGAAGATTGTTGTGTCATCAACGAAGTGCATATTTATTACTTAAGTATCATTGGGAAGGAGTAGCCCTCTTGCCTTCAGGCTAATAATGTTATCTCTTAGCAAGTAGAAAAGAGCCTCAATGGCTAAAACAAATAAGGCTGGAGCAAGAGGGTAGCCTTGCCTTATTGATTTGCCCAGAGGGATCGACCTTGTCAAGGAGCCATTAATATCAAGTTGGGCAGTGGCATCATTTAGTAAGGTTTTAACCATTTTACAAAAGCTACTAGGAAACCCAAAGGCTTCTAGAGCCATTACGAGGAATGGCCACTCTACCTTGTTGTAAGCCTTCTCAAAGTCGAGAGGAAGCAGATCGACATCCTGCCTTGAGCTTTTGGCCCAATCCATCCCTTCCTAGCTTGTGATTAAGTTTTCTAGGATGTATCTTCCTTTTATAAAACTAGTTTGCATATAGCTAATAATTTTAGGAAAGATATTTCTTAATCTCAGTGCAATTAGCTTAGCCAAAATTTTATAAGAAACATTTAATAGGGTTATAGGCCTCCAATTTTTAATTAGAGTCTTATCACCCTCCTTAGGGATGAGTTTTATAATCCCTTTGTTAATTTGATTCCCTAGGGAGCCATTGTTAATGGCTTCAGTGTAGACATTTAGAAGGTCTCCACTAACCCACTTAGAGTTTTTCTTATATAACTCGACGGGTAGACCATTAGCCCTTGGAGATTTGTCATCGTTGAAGGATAAAATAGTTTGGGCATTCTCTTCCTTCGAGATTTCTTTGCTGAGAATGTCAACATTATTTGGAGCTAACTTATTGGGGATTTGTTTTCTACAAACCTCCATGGCTCTGAGATTTTGGGGGCTGCCCCCTTCCGCTTTGAACAAGTTTTGATAAAATAGGAGAAATTGGTTATGAATGTCATCCAAGCTTTCTAACAATTTCTCCCCCTCCCAAATACAATCTATTCTTTCCTTAATGCCTTTTTCTTTTATGAAGTTAAAAAAGAACTTGGACCCTTTATCACCATTATTAATCCAATTGATTTTGGCTCTTTTCTTTAGTCCTTGGATTTTTCTCGTTTGGAGGGTTCTCAAATCATTTTTACATTTTATTAGTATTTCATTTATTATTTCATTCGTATGATCCATTTGGATCTCATTCTCAAGGGTAAGAAAATCCTCTTGGAGGGAATTTTCTTGCCATCTCCCATCAATGGCTTTCTTTTTACCAATTGTTTGAAATAATTTGGTCTAGGTTTGAGTATTTTGATTCCATCTTTCTATTGGAGTTGTTTTTAGCAACCTCTTATTAAGCTCTCTAATAGTGAAGATTGCATTGTTGCAATCTTCATCCTTAAGGAGGCTAGAGTTTAAAATAAATTTATTTTTGTCCCTCTTCTCCTCCCCAA
>VDFB02248409.1:0-19038 GCA_007258455.2 Sequoia sempervirens | reverse complement strand
ATCAATATGGGTGAGCTGATCAACCGATCCTTCAGTTCCTGAAATGCCCTCTCCTGTTCTTCGGCCCACACAAATGGTTGACCTTTCCTCGTTAGTAGGTCGAGAGGGTACGATACTTGGGCAAAAATTTTAATGAACCTCCGGTAGTATCCCACATGGCCGAGGAAAGATTTCACTCCAGTGACATTCTCGGGGGCTTCCATCTGTACGATGACTCGCACCTTGTCGGGATCCGTTTTCAACCCAGCTTTGCACACGATGTGTCCGAGCAACTTCCCCTGCGGCACCATAAATCTGCATTTTTTCGGATTCAAGGCAAGGAGGGCCGCTCTACACCGTTCCATGCACTCGCCTAAAGCTTTCAAATGTTTTTCCTTATCGCTATAAATCGACCAATCATCCAGGAAGACTTTGAAATTACCTACCGACATTTTATCAAAGATGTGGAGTATTATTCTCTGGAATGTAGCTGGTGCGTTGCATAACCCAAACGGCATACGGTTGTATGCGTACACCCCATCCTCGACAACGAATGTAGTCTTCAATTTGTCTTCCTCGGCGATACTGATCTGATTGTAACCCGAGAAGCCATCTAGAAAGGAATACATTTCGTGCCCGGCAACTTCTTCCAGAATTGAGTCGATGAAGGGAATGGGGAATGGATCCTTGATCGTCACTGCATTCAGGCTACGGAAGTCAACACAGATTCTAATTTGCTCCTTCTCTTTCTTTAATGATATGACGATCGGCGATACCCACTCGCTGACTTCCACCTTGAAAATGATGCCGACCTCCAGCATCTTCTCGATCTCCTCCTGTACTTTGGCGGCATAATTTTTGTTCATTCTGTACGGTCGCTTTCGTACGGGCTGGGCTCCCGGTACGAGAGGAATCCTGTGCACACATAACTCCGGTGGGATGCCTTTCAAATCCTTGTACGTCCAGGCGAAAGCGTCTTTGTATTCCATGAAGATTCTGAATGCTGCCGCTTTCAGGACAGGGTCCCAGTCATCACCGACCAAAATCTCCTTCGGTTTGGCTAATTCCCGAGGTTGACTTTTTTCAACGTTGGTTCCTCGTACTTTATGATTTTGTCCTGCTCGAACTTGTGGGCTGGAGTTACATCCACCTCGACCGCATCTTCTTTATATTCTCCTCCGCATTCGTGGGAATGTTCCACCGGGTTTGTGCCATTATCCTTTCTTCCCTCCTTGACCTCGCAAAGATGTGGCAATCCGTGGAAGCGCGACTTCATAACTTCCATCCGCCAGCGCTGGAAACAATCCGCTCAGTGAACTGGTCTCATCTTCGGAGCAACTGCCGATCTCCAATACCCCTTCTTCATTTGGTTCCATTGTCTTTCTCTCCTCGTCGTCCGAGTCTCCTCCGGATTCAGATGCCGAGGATGCCAAATCCTCGCTGACGGCTTGGTTTTTCAGATCAATGGTGTATTTCCTCCCCCGATTTTCTATTGAGAGTGTATTCCGCTTCCAGTTGTGGGTTGCCTTGGCAGCAATCAGCCATCCCCGTCCCAAGAGTGCATCGTACGCCTTCTTCTCCATTGGGATGACTACAAAATTCAACAGGAATAGTTGCGTGCCGATCGAGACCTTCTGCTCCATCAGTGTACCCAGCGGCCTGATGCCATGTTGATCTGCTCCTACGAGGTGGAATGTCGGGGG
This sequence comes from Sequoia sempervirens, assembly GCA_007258455.2. NCBI lineage: Eukaryota > Viridiplantae > Streptophyta > Pinopsida > Cupressales > Cupressaceae > Sequoia > Sequoia sempervirens. The sequence continues at coordinate 17,356 of VDFB02248409.1, read as the reverse complement.
CCAAAGAGTCGGTTTACCCAGGCACTTCCAAGTCTCTTCTGGCAGTACGTTGACTCCTGAACCACCATCGACGATAGTATTAGATAGTTTCATGCCCAAGATTTCCATCTCGACGACGGCTGGTTTCCTTCCGATGCTTACTGCTAGGAGCATTGGATCCGAAGTCTCGGCTACCACTTCTGGCGTACGTTCTGGTGAACTCTTCGGAAGATTTTCTCCAATAGCATTGGTAAGTGCTACTTTGAGAGAAGGCATTGTTTGCAAAAGATCAGTTACCTTAATGGGTACGGTTGTGTGAAGCACCTGCCGTACGATATTCTTCTCCGACTCCGACTGTAGCAACGTACTGGTAGCTTTATAGTTCTTGCCTTCCTTCGCCATTGCCTCGGCTACTTTTGTCTTGGCCTCTCGAAATCTTTCTTTCTCCGTACGGGGATCTGGATAATTTGCTCGTTTTGACTGTGCTCTCGTAATCGCCAAGACCTCCTCATCGGCTACCCCCAGCATATTGATACTTCCTTTTTGCTTCGGACAGTCGGTGTCTTCATGGTCACCAGGTCCACACCACTTGCACAATTTTCCCCCGCTGCCTTGGCCGCTCTGGCAATCCCTCGCAAAGTGACCCCATTCATTACAATTCCGGCACTGAATCATCGGTCGTCCTTTGCTGTCATACTGAATTTTACTCCTCGGCGTATTTCGCCGATTGTTGCGGTAGCCTCCAGGGGATGCATTATTGTTCTGTGGCTTCGGTGGCGTGGTTGGAGGTGTTGACTGTTCGCCTTGAGTGAAGAATACTTGCGAACTTTTAGTTTTTAAATTGTATGGGCACTCCTTGACGGAGTGTCCCATAACCTGGCAGATGTCACAGAATAACTTTTTTGGGCAACTTGCCTTTGTGTGACCTTCCGATTTACAGTCCGTACACCATAATTCATTGGCCTCTTTGGATCCGTCCTTGTCGGCCTTCAGTTCTTTCATTATCCGCATCATATCCCGCCGAAGGGCCTGTACGGTTGCCAATTCATCGTCACTTTCCTCGGCACTCTCGTCGTCATCCCTCCTCTTCCCCTTCGAGGAAGTCCTATTTTCACTTTCAATATCCATCGCCCGATTGTATGCTTCGGTGTACGAGGACGGTGGTACTACTTTCATTTTCCGCCGGAGTGAGGGAATCAGTCCTTCAATGAACCATCGTTTCTTTAAACCATCGGCCGGCTGTGCCTCCAGCTTCCCGATCAAGTCTTTCAACCTCCTGTTGTATGTCCGTACGTTTTCATGCTTCCCTTGTTTGGTGTGATATATTTCTGTGACGATCTCACTATCGTCCCGCAGGAGTTTAAATTCTGCTTCAAAGTTTTGCTTCAGGACCCTCCATGTGGCTCTCTGCGCTTGATCCAGTTCCGAGTACTAGTCAATGGCACTGTCCCTGAGTGTTGCTGGAAATGCCTTCAGCCACTGGTCGGGGTCATCCTGCCCGCTGGCTATCCAGATAGTCTCGCATGTCTTGCAATGCCGTACGGGATCCTCAGAGCCATTCCCCATGAATTTCGGCAACTTTTGCCGATCCGTATGAGCCATCTTTACCGGTTGACCTCCTTGTTGACCTCCTTGTGTTTTGGACCCGATTAGACTAGTGGATTCCTCGCTACGTCCCTGTGCGTCACCAGCACTCTCGGCCACGTACGAGTCACTGCCACGTCCTCCGTCCGCGTCCGCAACACCGTGGGTCTCCTCAGGATCCCGCCGATGCTCTCTCTGCCCTGGGGTCTTAAGCTCTGGCCTTCCCCTCCTTAACTCGTCCTCGTCGTCCGAGAGTGACAACTCTCGAAATCGTCTGATGCTACTGTTCAATTCATCTTCATTGTCATAGAGATTATATTTTCCTGCGTAAGGGGTGCTGCTGAAGGGGTCTTCGTCCCTTCCTTCTATCAAACTGTAGTGTGCTCGTTCAATAGATGTGTCTATTTTTTGCAAATTTTCATATGTTCTTTTTATGTTCTGATTGATTTCAATTAAGTCCTCGTCTAGTTCCTTACCGACTTGCCTTAGTCGTCTTCGCCGACTTTCCTGCTCTTGTAGCCTCAGTGATCGCCGAACTTGTTCTTCTGGAGTCCCGTGCCCGTCAGGTACTCTATTCTTGTCCTTGTTCAGCCGTACGGGCATTTAGTTGTTCAAGCGATCATTGCTGGTTGCCGGAAGTGCGGCGCCGACTAGTATCCCGTTCTTCCTCTTCCCGTTTGTTTCGGTCTTCACAACGTTGCACGAGTTGTTGTCTTCGGCGCTCACGGGATTCTTCCTCTCGCAAGTCTTGCAGGATAATGAAATGGCGGGCCAGCAACCTGGGCATGCGGTTCAGGAGGTGGTTCACCTCGTCGTTCACTTCCAGCCGATCCCAGATGACTTCCTCAGGGATCTCCCGAACGAGGGATTCCCTACGTACGTGATCACGGAGCGATATTTTCCACAAATTTACCAAATCTTCCGTCAATGAGTCTTCTCGTTCCTCATTAGCATTTATAGGTTCTTCCGTTGGTTGACCCATTACGCTGCCATTGTGGATGATGCCCTAGTCCGTTCAGGCAACGGCGCCAAATGTTTGCCTACGGAATGGGATTCAACTTTACGTACTACTGGCAAACGTGTAATATGCAGAACATAGGATCAAACAGTAACTAACAGATATCATAGGAAAATGCCAAAGCTTTATTCATTCTCAGGAAATATCATGTACAAAGAGTGGAATCATCAATAGCATAATGTAACATCAATAACAGCATCCGTATCTCATAATCATAATAATCCCCCGACTATTCCCACCCGACTACATATAACGCTCGGCGGTGGTTACACAACCAACCGATACGACGTTTCATAACATCATTACATTAACACTAATCTAAACATGTTTTGCCGAGAGTACATGACATCACATGACATTATTATTCTTTACTAACTATTGTTTTATTTGACAACTGCCGAGAATGACCGAGGCCAACTACGGCCGAGGCCAACTACGGACGACAACAAGCAAACGACAACAAGTAAAATATCCGACTAACACTGTGGCAGCGTAGCGCGGGTCAAATGGATACACTTGTGTGAGTATTGCTATAACTCGACATTCCATATGACCATTCAGATGTCAAATTCTTCATGTATGCTATAATGCGTATGAGTACCAGTTTTGATCTCATATTGAGCTTACGCGACGAGTGCGTGAGGTTGGTTACGGAGAGTCAGGATACTATGAGGGCTCTCAAGGAGAATATTGCCAAGGCACAGAATCAGCAAAAGCAGCACGTAGATCAGAAGAGGACGGAGAGGCATTTTGAGGTGGGTGACATGGTTTACCTCATGCTGCAGCCCTACCGTTAGTCCACTCTTAGGAAGAGTGGGTTAGAGAAGCTTAAGCCACGTTATTACGGTCCTTTTCAGATCTCGGCGGAGAGTTACGGTGGCTTACGAGCTTGAGCCTAAAATGAGAGCAGTGGTACACAATGTATTTCATGTGTCACGCCAAGAAGGCGCTTAACATCGTGGTTGTACCATCTCAAGGTTACCACCCTTTAGATGATGAGGGTAAGTTGATTCTAAAATTCGAACCATCCCGAGTATAGGGTGGAGACAAATAAGGCCGAGGACTATCGGGAATATCCAAAGGAAATGGAGAGATTTTGCTCTGCTGAGGATGCATACGGGAGAGCTTGGTGGAGATTCTCGCGGAAGATCCTGCATTGAGATTGCTTCTTGAGGACAAGCACTCGTGAAGCATCAGCCATGTCCCTTCTTCGACATCTCTCGAGGGACAGATTGGTTTGATCACATGACCCTCGTGAGGCCGAGCAGACTGGATAGAGGGTCATCGAGCTTGGCTCTTCAAATGCCAGGATTGATCGTTGTCTTTCGCTCGCTCAATCTGGAGACTATTTGCGCACTGCTATTTTAGCAGCTCTCGCGTGCAAGCAGGGGACCACCGCTATTTTAGCAAGATGGCCGTATGCGATCGTGAATCACTTCAGAAGTTCGCCGCCATCGACGGATCACCATCTAAGTTAGAAACGAGGAAGATATTAATATTTGATCGTATTGATTAAATATTAATTAATTAATGATTTATAATATAAAGTTATAATTTTAAATTATAACTTAAGTGTTTTCTTTGAAGGGTGCGCCCAACATCAGAAGGGGCCAAAAAGTGATTATTAAAGTATTTAAAATATTCAGCTGAGGACTATTGAAATATTAAAATATTAAAACGTGAATATTTTAATGAAACCCTATTTTTAAGCAAATCGCACTTTTCAGCCTATTAGTGGATTTTGCCTTGGGAATTGTGCATTATGAGATTATTGAGTTTTGAGATTGAAAATTGATCTGAGCCTGAGACTTAGGGTTTCGCGTTCAACTGCCTTGGGGAACGAGCCATCTCCAACGGAAAGCAATTCAGAGAGTGTGCAATATCACTTGATCTATTGCCAGCAGAGGTTTTCTTATTCAGAGAAAACTACAGAGCTTCAGAGATTTGTCCATTGTCAGATATTCTTCAGTGTTCTGTAATCAGAGTTCATCTATTAGCTTGGACACACCATTCCAGAGGGTTAGATATAAATTTTGGTGGAGGCCGTACAAGTTACATTTAATACAGCAGCTGGCCGTACTTTTCTGACAAGCCGTACCAGCAAATAAAAGACGTGCTTCCTTGTTTGACACATACGCCTATCTTCAGATCACATCCTTTCACCATTGGTGGCGCCCACAGTGCTGGAGTTATATTTGATCATCAGATAGCAGGAGAAGGAGAACATTTATTTCTGCCGTACTGTTTTGTACCTTCAGCCGTACCAGTAAAAACAGGTTCTTTTCACAATAAAAAATCATTATTTCTTATTGCATGCCAGTTGAATCATATTGTATTGAGCTATCATGAATAAAAGTTGAAGCGCCTTCATTCTCTGCTATATTTCTTATACATATTGTTCAACAATCATTTTTATTGAATTTATTATTATTTTTTGTAAAAGCCGTACTATTCATTATTGCATTGAAAACACAAAAATTGCAAAAAAATCACAAAACTTCAGAAAACGTCAGAAAAACTTAGGATATTAGTCGTATCAGTTGTTGGGAAACCTAGGGTTTCTGCCAATTTGTGTATGTGATCAAATTCGCTTCTATTTAATGATGGTATTGTGTCTTTAATGTTTATTTAATAAAGGGTGCTTGAAACAAGTTTTAAATCCTTAAAAAAATTCTAGGGTTTTTTCATTTTGTCGAGTCTGCGTTGAGTCCAGGCGCCAAGTCCCGAGTCGAGTCACCCTAGTCGAGTTTGAGCCGAGTCCAAGTCTCGTAAGTATGATTAGAACAGAGCCCTAAATGAAGTTGGACTATCACCACGCTTAAGATAATGAGGAAAACAGTAATCCATCCTTTAGCTCTATGAACCTCTAGTAAGATTTTGTGTCATATGTTACTTGACCTTTCCAATTACGAAGTGATATAACAAGTCAATCATAGAGCTTTCCTCAGCATAATAGGACCATCTAGAGATTCTTTCTCATTGTTTTTTTTATTGTCTACATCAGATTCTACCAAAGAATATAGGTACAGTGCACATAAACAACCTTATAGATACATACATAAGCATTGCACATGAACTCAAAAAACAAGAATACTTTAAATTATTACCATATGCAATGTACATTTCCACTACTTAATATTTCTTTTTCAATTGAGGGAGGGAGTTTTTTCACAATGCTGATCATGGAGACATCTTGGATGAGTCATGATGGGTTGCAGTTGGTTGAACACAACTGCCTTTCCGTTCTTGTGTGACCAAGAATAATGCAACTTTAAGCAAGCTTGATTACATTACACATTATAGTCATTCTCTCGTACTTTTACATGTAAATGTACCTATAGATAAGTACATGCAAATAATATGAAATAGCTGCCTGCATTTGTCCCCAGCCAAACTAGACAACAACCTTGTTGAATGGTTGGTCGATTGATCATGTAGAGATACCCCAACTACATGCACATGGGATTCAATTCTTGAGAGCCTTGGTATCAGAGCCCAACAATGTATTCTTTCATCTCTCCTCGGCACATGCTTCTTTCTCGCATCACCTGAGCCCTTAGATGGGTTCCCCCCTACACCCCATCACTTCCAACTTGTCCAGGGCCCAAGGGCTACCTAGTTGAACAAAATGGGTACTAGCATGGGGTTCATGCATTCTAGTGGGGTTGATAGGCAGCTGATGAGAAAATGTGGAAGGCATGGGCTACAAATATAAGGATGTCTATCCAAGGAAATCTAAAATGGATGTGGTAGGCCCAATGCTAACTGATGTAGAAGGGACATTAAGTCCTCTTATTGAGTTTGTCCTTCTAGTACTCTGAAACTGTTACATCCCATTCCGGTAGCTTGAAAGCTCTTTTAAGTTACTTAGAAGATTCAAGTGTTTTCTTGGTGACGTCTTTTTTCAAGCTGCAACTTTGCCTCATATTCAGCTCAAGGTGTGAAACTTGAGCCTCCATGTCATTTGTCTTGATTCATAGCTTCAATCTTCTAAATTTTTTGGTGCTATTATTCTTTTTGTGATGGTTTTTTTCCATGTTTGTCTCACTTAATTAAACTTTTTCTTTCAATCATCTATGTTGATTTCATATTCCTTCTTTTGGCCTGCCAATTAGTTGTTGATGCTGTAGCGGCAGGAGGTTCTTTCTCCCATGAATTTGAAATTAAATAATAAATAAATTCATATTAAATGGAAGGAGACGATTTGCTATAAATATATAATTATTTTGTTGAGGCCGACCAATTAGAAAAAGACACCTTGTTTGGTGAACAAGGCTAACCTTTCATGAAGATGTAATGAACCGGACTAATTTTTTTTTTGTTTTTCAATTACAAATTACAATCAACACGCACTTGTTAAGGTTAGATCTAAAACCAAAACGATGAGGAAAGCAACTCTAACTAGGATGTACACCAGGATCCCGAAGTTGGGCAAGGTGTGAGCATTTGGTCAGAGGATCTGATGCAGATGCAGAACTGGAAGGGAACTCTAACCAAGAATGCGTCCAGGATAGACGAAAGCACCGCCATGTCCTCTAGTTGACATCTCTTCGTGAAAGTGGATGATTAGTTTATTGCGCGACTCCCTCAGAGGCTAATAATAGGTGGATAGAGGCCTCGACGGAAAAGCTTGGCCCTGTCGTAAGATTTTACTGGCTGCTCGGGCTCATTAGGACACTTCTAGCCCGAGTTGCTATTTTTAGCAGTATCTGGCACTCAGCGTGGGACCCCTGCTATTTTTAGCAGTATGGATGGATTACGTTCAGAATCACTTCTTTATTCGTCAGCTTCAGACGGCTCGTGCATCGGGTGAATATTGAGAGAGATATTAATATTTAATTGATTTAATTAAATATTAATTATTGGAGCTTATAATATAAAGTTATAATATTTCAAATATTATAACTTAAGTGATTTTGGCTGAAGGGGTCGCCCAACAGGGGAAGGGGCCATTTGTGATTATATTTTATAATTAAAAATTGCACCGGAGACTATTGAAATATTAAAATCAAAAGTTCGAATTATTTTAATGATCCCTATTATTAAGGAAATCGCACTTTTCAGAGTGTATAAGGTTTTGCTTTGAAATTCGAGCTCATTATGTCATTGATTATTGAAAATTGATTAAGTCTTCGTCCAGAGCACAGAAGCCTAGGGTTTCAGTCTCAGAGCATTGGGGAACGAGCCATCTCCAGTGAAAGCAATTCAGAGGTTGTGAAATATCTTCCGATCTATTGCCAGGCAAGAGATTTCTTCATTCAGAAGAAATTACAGAGCTTCACAGTTGATTCAAACTTCAGGGTTTTGGTTAGCAATTCATCCAGAGGAGTTTTCTACAGTAGGCCGCTTATATCACTCAGATTTGGAGATTCCTAGAAGAGCCGTACTTTCTTATTTATTGCTGCTGCTACAGCCGTACCATTTGCAGCAGGGCCGTACCTTTGAAGAAAGCCGTACTTCTTTTTATTGAGTAAATCGCCATATAGTTTGCCAGTCTGACTTCACATCTTGAGGCGCCTACCTCTCTGGCATCATTAGCAGACATCTGTAGGAGGAGAAAGTGCATAATCCTTTCAGCCGTACATTTTCTTGAAGAACATTTGCTGCTGCAAAAACCAGGTTCTTTCATAAAATATCATTGCCTTTTTGATTGCATGTAATTGGATCTTTATTGTAATTATCTCAGAAGATTAATAAATAGTCTGGCATCCTTATTCTCAATAGATTCCATAGTTTTCAGAGTTGAAAGATTTTATTTGAATTTATTATCTATTTCTTGTAAAATCGCATTATTGCATTTATACTCAAAAACCACAAAAAACCAAAATACATCAATACAAACAAAAACAAATGATTCGTGAAATCCGGGGAAACAAGGGGTTTCAATATGGTCGGAGGATCTTATGCAAGATGAGCTGAAAGTAACTCTAACCAGGATGGTGCCGAATGATGGCGAGCATACGGTCAGAGGATCCCTGAGAACTACTAACTGAAAGTAAATAGGCGGCAAGCCAGCCTCTTCCACTTATTCAGCGGGAAGTACAATTAAGTAAGTGAAAGAGAGAAAGGAGAATTGCTGATAGTACTACTAATCAGCTTACAATTTGATAGAATACTTTCCATAGCCCAACATTATAAGTTCTTCAATGCTGCAACATTATATATGACTTCCTCAATGCTTAACAAGACTCCCTAGACTTGAACTCCTCACAAATTTGCATTTATCTAAGACTGATATGACAAACCAGCGACTGAAATGAAGTAATCAGCAACACTAGAACTCACTAAAATACTCACAACTCACTCAATACTTGTCAGAATGACATGAGACTTGATGCAAACGAATGCTAGGATGATGACAATGAAGACTAGACAAAGAAACAGCTGATAAATTGAAGTATTTTTTTTTTTTAAACACTTGCCAGGCAGACCAGAATGGTACGGCCCAGAGAAGGGCGATTTTTGCAAGATAAAATCTAAAACAGCAAAATAAAATCTGAAACTTCTAGGAAGGGTCGCCCCAGGCTGAGAAGAACAAAGGAAAAACACCTAGAATGATAATATTTTTATTTCATGAAATACAAGCAAAAACTACAATCAGCTATATGTATCAGCAACTCCAAAATATGACTAAAATGCAAGATAACTGAACTAATATGCTAAGAAACTCAAATACAATGCTGAATAACTCACTACAATCTACTTCTCAACTAGTTGCTATCTTTCAAGCAAGAAGATGAGCCAAGCTAGGAGGTGTGCTTTCCTCGAAGCAATTCTGTCACCATTTTGGAAGCATAGCTTTACTGAAAATATGAGATACCAAATGAAGAGAAGAGGCCAGCTTTTAAAGACTTGAGGAGAATCTTCTAGAAGGTTCAAGAAGGGCGCCCCAATTTCAAATTTGATTTCAACTCATTTCCCTCCAAAGGTGGCATCCAATTCTCAAGGCAATATTTCACTTTTATAAAAAATAATCTTTTCCCTCAAGTAGGCGTCCCACTTCTCCAACCCTTAATTTGGCCTTAAAATATAAATTATCTCCTGATGGAGCATTCACCCATAAAGTCCCCTTTTTAAAAACAACATAAAGTTATAATGCGAGGCGAAGGGGGTTATAATATTAAAATATAACATTATAATATGAAAATGACTTTTCTCTCCAGAAAAAGCATCCAAGGGCCAAAAATCCCATTACCAATTGAACTGGTTGAAGACGAGAGCCAATAGCACTGAAATCCACAAGGTCACTACCAGAAATAGAATTTACTAAAAATAGTAAATTCATGAAGTTGCTCGGAACACCAAACAGACTATACCACTACGAAGCTCTCTGAAAACCCAGAAAGAATCCGCAATCCAATTTCCAAACTTCAAGCAACCACCTCCTCACAAATAGGAAACCCTAATTTCACCCTCCGAGTAGCCTATGGGTCTTCGGAAGAGGCCAATGGTCAACTGAATCGATCACAGTTGAGAAGGGGACATTACAGTCCGGGCTTCTCACCAAGATTGCTTGCCCTCAAGCAATCGCAAATCCGGATGGTGTAGAATCTCTTCGTTCTCCCAAGTTGCATCCTCCAAAGGTAAGTTCTTCCACTTCACCAAATACTCTTTGATTGTTCTTCTCCTCAAGGAACGCTCTCTGGAATTAATAATCTCTTCTGAAATCAAAGTCAACTGTCCTTCTTCATCCAAGGGAGGCAATTGTGATGAAGCAACAACATTGTGTCCAAGTGCCTTTTTGAGGCGAGACACATGGAAAACATTGTGAACCTTACTACTTGATGGTAATTCCAACTCATAAGCCACTGCTCCGACCTTTCTGATGACCTTGAATGGCCCATAGAAGCGAGGTTTTAGCTTCTCAGCTCCACTCTTCTTGAGTGTAGACTGTCTATAAGGCTGAAGTCGAAGATAAACCATATCACCAACCTCAAATGAACGCTCTACACGCTGCTGATCAGCGTACATTTTCTGCTGATTTTGTGCTATTTGAAGGTTGTTCTTCAAGGACTTCAAAATATCTTGACTTTGCTGCAACCAATCCTTGGCTTGAGGGGCTTTGCTATCACCAAACACCAAATCAGCAAAGCTAGGGAGCTCTCATAACCATAGAGGGCCATGAATGGAGACATCCGTGAATTGACCTAATCCGACGCAGAAATGTAAAATTTTAAATTACATCCTATAAGTAAACATGTTAACATGTCATTGCAATAGAATTTTTCTTTTTCTTTATTGATAAAACATGAACAAGTTGCCATATTAATTTACCATAAAGATTCCATTTCATTATAATAACTTCACAATACATGAAACAAGAATACATACCTTAGCTATCATAGCTCCAATGAGCTTTAAAACAAATAGTAGTAAGAAGGTCCAGGAGATCGTCCTTTCAAATCTTGGTACATCGGCCGCTTGCTGTGGAGGAGAAACATCACTCGGGCGCTTTTCCGCCAACCACGGACTTATAATGCGGTCCCCCGCACACCTATCGTTAGATAGATGGCCCTCCCTTCGAAGAAGAGATTGGTAGGGTATCCTTTAACGATTACCAACTGAGCATAGTGCTGTGTCCTACACAACTAGAACCTTGCTATTTCACAATCTCGATCTAGTACTCGGATCACAATGAACTGATGTTGTAGTCTCAACTAACTCACGTCTACGTGGCAGTCGTATGTTTCACTACTTTGGCCAAAGTATTACCATTCAGTACTTTGAATGAAGGTCATCTATCATAAACACTACTCAGGGCTGATTTGCATTAAGGCTTTCTTATACTATGCGTAGGTTAGTCCTTCCGGGGTAGTGCGTACCTAGACCTCCTACATCACACTAAACTACTAGAAATGATAAACATAACAAGTAACTCAAAGTCCTCTCCTTTTCTGGCAATCAATGCCTAGGAGTTACACAAGCTTCACTAAGTTAACCTTAATGACTTAAGCTGAGAATTGTTACTTGTCTCGATGCTATCATTCCCGTCCTAGTATTTAGTACCTATTTAAACATATACTCTTCTTATGGAGTTAATATTAAGCAAACACTTTATAATGTATCTAGGTTTCTAGTGTAGTTTGTACACTAATGCAAGCAATGCATACATACAATACTATTACTTAAATTCCACAGCCTTATCTTTGATTATGAATTCTAAGTGCAATTCCTAATCTTTGCAAGCATTTAAAGAATAGAACAAAATATCACATTCTTATCTTTGTGCATTCAGTAAACAAGAATTCAACCCTTGACCAGAAACTCTTCTATAGCATGAACGTATAGAATGCCTATTGAACTTCAGAAGTATATTAGAATGGAATAAGAAGATGAATAGCTTGCCTGATATATATATAAAAATACTCTTCTGCAGTTGGTGATTTAGATTGAGTCTGAAGCTCCTTTTTCCTTCAGTCAAAAGATCTCCAGCCTTCTTGTTATTGACGGAGAACTTTCAAACCAGAATGAAGGATAATCTCTATCCTTTAATGTTAAACTCAAAATTGATGACTGGCAGAAATGAATAATGCAATGATACTCTCAGATATGATGAATACTCTCACAGCTGAAATTACTCCCACACACAGTAAAATAATCAGAAAAGAAATGTTCTTCAGATGAATTCGCACACAAAAGCTCAACTCAGAATTTAGCAAAAGGCGTGATTTGAAGAATGAAGTAACGTCCTTTATATAGGGTCCCTGCTCAACTAATTTGCTATTAAGAAGGTAAGAAAAATGCCAGACATCTACAGAATATTTCAAACTTGCAATGTGGCGAATTAAGGAGATGATTCGACCTTCTAAGATGACAGCAATTTGCAGAATAAATCAACTTACATGGCGGATTTTGACAGCTCAAGACGTTCTCCAGATTTTAGGTTAATTTGATATAAATGATTTGAAAAATTCGTTTTCAAATGATAGGTCGAGCCTGCAACAATCCACGTTGCCATTTCAGACGCCTTAAGAATAGTTTTTGGCCATTATTTATTGACCTATTCTCTGCCCGCGCGCTTCAGACGCGTTTTTCTCCATGCGCGCGACTTTCTCACGCGATTTCATGATTTAAAACGTATTTTCCCTTTTTTTTCAAATGTTCAATATAGTTTAAATGAGATATTTATTCATTGTAAGATTTTACAAAGTGGTGCGATTCAAAAAATGAAGTCTTCAAATGTATTCGAAGAGTTTTCACGGGATTGTGTTTTATTTAAATTTATATAATTTACATTTCAATATCATACGTTTATATATTTTATTATATATGTATTTCAATTAAGTGTAATATTTTTAAATATATAAATATATATAGTTTCCGACATTACATCGTGATATTTATATATATTTACATATATGTAAATATTACCTTAATATTAATACATATATTTTAAATATATAAATATATAATATATTTACATAGGTATTTATGTATTTATGTCAATATCCATAAATATTATCACATCCTTAATATATACATTTATACATAAATATATATGTAAATTTGCTAGGCAATAATATTAAATATTATTTTCACCACAGATATCAAGCGGACTGTGTACATATATATATACCTGTGTATACGTATGTATGCGTACATACATGTCGACACATGTGTATGAGCATATCCGTCTGCTTAACGTACACATGTATTGATATGTCTGTACATATAAATACGTGTTCACAATGTATAGATGTATGTGCGTTCCCAATCAATCATTAACACAACTTTCACATCATTCATACTTGGGTCATGGTATAGCAAGTCTGACGTTTAAACAATCACATCTCTTAAACATAAAGAAGTGAATTCAGAACCTTAAGGTCAATTAGACAAGTCTATGGATGACTTACCGTTATCTCGACAAACAGACTTGGCTTACTCAATCTATAGTATGTGTGTGTATGCTCAATTTGGTAATTGTTACTGTTTACCCGACCAAGTTCTTCCCCGAATGATGTCTCTCCTCTGTCCGGAGGAACAGTCTTCATACCTGCGCACCATGACATGACATCGGCAGTCATATGCTCATAAAAAGGTAAAAACATCTCACAAGTTAGAATAACATTATTCTATAATTCTATGCAACATTCATTCAAAATTACATCAATTGAAGTAACAATCAAATGAAACCATCATTTAAATAGAACGCCATTATTGATAATAAAAACATCATTGTTTTATTCACTATAAAGATTCAAACATTACAATCAATTGCCCTATGCAATAGTAGCTATAAAATCGGGATGTAACAACATCCTTATTGACATGTGGAAGGATGAATTGTAGCAATACTCCCCTATGTGAAGCCATTTCACCCAAGCCCTTTGCTGCTCCAAGACATAATTTCTAAGATAACCCTCCAACCACTTGTTCACTATCTCTGTTTGACCATCTGTTTGAGGGTGATAGCTAGTGCTTGGAGTAAGCACTGTACCACTCATCCTGAAAACTTCTTGCCAAAAAGTGCTTAGGAACTTGCTGTCCCTATCACTCACAATGTTTTTTGGCAACCCATGCAACCTAAACACTTCATGGAAAAAAAAATCTGCAACTTGAGCTGCTGAAAATGTGCTAGTGATGGCAAAAAAATGAGCAAACTTTGTTAATCTGTCTACTACAACATAGATACAGTCTTTGCCTTGAACCTTTGGCAACCCTATGATGAAGTCCATTGATACGCTTTCCCATTTTTGGTTGGGAATGGGAAGAGGTTGCAGAAGACCAGCTGGAAGAGAATGCTCATTTTTGTTCATCTAACAAGTGGGACACTCCTTGATGTAGCGTTGGACTTCCTCTTTCAACCCTTTCTAAGAAAACCTCTCCCGAATCTGCCTATATGTCTTGAAATAACCTTAATGACTAGCGAGTGGGATGTCATGGAAAGTCATCAAAATCTTCCTTTTGAGCTTAGAATCTGCCACCAAAAAGATCCTTCCCTTGTAGTGTATCAAACCATCAACCACTTTGTACCTTTCGTCATGGAAAGTACCTTCAATGATGCTGGTTGCAAACTGATTTTTGGCATAATCAGCAAGCAACATCTCCTTCCAATCAGCAGTAAGCTCACACAATGAGCTCAAATGAGGCCTCCTAGATAGAGCATCCGCCACAATGTTGTTTTTCCCTTTGACATACTCAATGTCAAAATCGTAAGCTTGAAGCTTACTCACCCACTTTTGTTGTCTTTCATTCAAATATTTTTGATGCATGAAGTTCTTGAAACTATTGTGATCAGTCTTGACTTGCTCCCCACCAGATATTGTCTGAACTTAGCTAATGCATGCATGATTGCAAGCATTTCCTTGTCATAGATGGAGTAGGTCCTTTCAACACCCCTTAGTTTCTTACTTTCAAACACAATGGGATGCTTATCTTGCATCAAAATAGCCCCAACACCTTCTCCGGATGCATCACATTGTAACTCGAAAGGCTTGGAGAAATCTGGTATTGCCAACACTAGACAAGAACTTATGATTTTCTTGAACTTATCAAAAACACTTTGAGCCTTTTCTGACCAAAAGAAAGCCCCCTTTTTAGTGAGGTCAGTAAGAGGAGCAACACTTTGGGAATAGCCCTTCACAAATGTTCTGTAAAAGCCACAAAGACCCAAGAACCCTTTCAAATGGGTCAAGTTCTTTGGAGGTGGCCAATCAACTATTGCCTTGATCTTTTCAGGATCAACCTTCACCCCATCAACACTGATTATGTGACCAAGGTAGAGCAGTTGTTTCATTCCAAATTCACATTTGGACTCTTTGGCAAACAAACTTTCTGACTCTAGGATGCTAAGCACTTCCTCCAAGTGCTTGAGATGTTCTTCCCATGTCTTGCTGAAGATGAGGATATCATCAAAAAAGATCAACACAAACTTCCTCAACTGTTTCTGAAAAACTCTATTCATACAAGATTGGAAGGTGGTTGGAGCATTAGTCAACCCAAAAGGCATAACTAAAAACTCGAAATGACCATAGTGGCATCTGAATGGCCCAGGCGGCCTTTTATAGCATCCTTTGTTTAACAAAACCCTCATTCCCAGGCATGTAATCTACCAGAACAGCAATTTGAATAATTCCATTATGAAATGTGTCATTCTTTTGAGGTGAGTCGACCTTCTTTTATTTGATAGAAAATAGAGAAAGTTTCAAACTGTATATGGTGAAAATGGTGAATTGTGACACCTATAGGCGTGATTGATTCAAGTGCGATTTGCAGAAATCTTATTTAATGACTCAACTTTGAAGAATAGGTCAATACTGCGCGATTTCCACCTTGCCATTATTTGTGGCTTGAAGAACAACAACCATCGACTCTTCTCCTAACTTGGTCTGTGCGCTTCAGGCGCGAGCTTCTCTTCTCACGACAACTTCATTCTTTTCTTTTTATTTCCTCTTCCCAAAGTTTTCATAAAGTTCTCATAGAAATATTTAACTTTGGCGTGATTTGCCAAAAGGTTCGATTTACAATAAAAGACTTAATATTTATTTCCTTGATTTATATCGATTTCCCCATTAGTGCACTAAATCGACATCTTATAAATTGATTTTTGTAGAAACCCTAGTTTCCCCCTGTGTCCGTTACTGTCTGTTTTTCTAAAAGTTTCCTGAAGTTTTGAATTTTTTGTGGTTTTTTTGGGTTTTGTGCATAAAAATGCAATATGGCGATTTTGCAAAGAATTGGGAATAAATTCTTTAAAAATAAATCTACTTTGAAAATGATGAAATCAATAGCTAATATGGACGCCAGTCTTAATATAAATCTTTTGAGACAGTTACAATGATGTTCCAGATACATGCAAGGTAAAAGGCAATAAAAATTATGAAACCTGGTTTTTGATACAGCAATAAATGATCTTCAGAAAGATGGTACGGCTGAGCTGAACATCCACTTCCTCCTCTGTCAGTTGCTACTCAGTGTTGCTCTGGATATATGCACCCCAATAGAAGATGCCAGTTGATGAAGACAGAAGGCGAATTACTCTGAAAGCAAGAGTACGGCTCTGCTGATTTGGTACGGCCAGGTACAGAAATAGCAAGTACAAAGGTACGGCTGTTATAAAAAACTCATTCTCCCCCTATGTAATGGTTACAAACTGCCCCAGACACTATAGCGCCTCAAATGCTGAAGAAAGGAGACAACGCCCTTCCCAATGATGGTACGGCCTGGTACAAATAGTACGGCCCTTGGAAACAACAGCAAAGAATAAATAAAGTGTACGGCTTCTCTAGAACTCTCCAGATCTCCAAAAATATGTACGCCTATATGAATGAATGTCCTCTGGATGAAAACTCCTCTGAAAACCTTGAATATAAATATCTCTGAAGTTCTGTGATTCCTCCTGGATGAAGAAATCTCTCAGCTGCAATAGATCAGGTGTTATTTCACACCCTCTGAACTGCTTCAATGGAGATGGCTCATTCCCCAATGAATTTCGAGACTCAAACCCTAAGGTTCTGTGCTCAAACAAACTTGACTAATTTTCCAAATTCAATAATCACATAATGGCACAATTTCCAAGGAAAAGCCTATATTCTCCTCAAAAGTGCGAATTCCTTAATAATAGGGAGTTTTAAATAATTTGACTTTTATTCTTTTAATAATTCAATAGTCTCGGATATAATTTTTAATCATAAATTAAATCGTCAAATGGCCCCTTTTAATGTTGGGCGACCCCTTAGCCAAAATCATTTAAGTTATAATATAATATTATAACTTTATATTATAAACTCCAATAATTAATATTTAATTAATTTAATTAAATATTAATATCTC
>VDFB02248408.1:0-24887 GCA_007258455.2 Sequoia sempervirens | reverse complement strand
CTTGGGACGGGAATTCTTTCCTAACCACTCCTTTTTTAAACATCAATCCCGTTGAGTTTATTTTGATGCTCGCCCTGTCCTGCCGAAGCAGGTGGAATCGAGACTTAGTACCTACATCCTGCATAGAAACAAATGTCGTGAAGCATGTCAATCTCCATAGAAAACACACCGTGAAAGGTACTCGCAGGGTGACAGGGCACTTGCAAGCAAGTGATGCCACTCTATCCTTTCACCAAGACTCACAAATAAACACACCAAACAATATAACAGCATAACACTCGCAACATCAACATATATATATTATTAAAGAACACCACAAAAGTCATATAACATAATCACCATAAAAAGTATCATCTAACAACAAATGTAAAGTCTAATGCAACTAATCAACCAAGCCATAAATCCATGCACAACCAAAATGGTGAACTGCTCACCCACACAACCAAGTACGAGATTTGTCCATAAGAGTTACAACAACATGAGGGGTATCACATCCTCCCCCCCTAGAATATGGCTTACTCCTGGAAGCCACTAAATAAGTATGGATAAGCCTCTCTAATGCGGGATGCATCCTCCCATGTCGCTGAAGTCTCATCATTCGGGTCCCACTGAACTTGCACCTGCTCAATATCTCTGCCCCTGAGGGCGAGTCTCCGATGTTGTAGCACGGCCACGGGCTCGAGTGCTAGCTGCCCATCCTCGACCTAAAGAGCATTCCAGTCAAGTACGTGAGTAACATCAGGGAAGTATGGTCTAAGTACCGAAACATGAAAAACATCATGAATCTGTGATAGGCTGGGTGGCAATGCTAGGCAATAAGAAACGGGGCCGATCCTCTCCAAGACTTCAAATGGACCCACAAAACAAGGTGCGAGCTAGGAACCCTTTCCATAACAGATTGGGCTCTTTCGCTGTCGCACTTTCAAAAAGACACGATCACCAACAGAGAACTGGCGGTCAACTCTATGTGCATCTGCATATTTCTTCTGTCTGTCTTGAGCTGCCACAAGATGCTCTCTAATGCATACTACCTGCTGTTCCATGTCCTAAAGCATTTTGGGACCAAGAAGAACTCTGTCATCAAGACGGTCCCAACTTAATGGGGTCCTACAAGGATGACCATATAGTGCCTGGAAGGGAGCCATGCCAATAGAGCTATGAAATCCATTATTATAGGAAAATTCCACAAGATGCAAATATTCCTCCCAATGCGACTGCTGATCCATCACGTACATACGAAGCATGTCCTCAAGAACCTGATTAACTCTCTCTATCTATCCATCTGTCTCAAGATGGTAGGTAGAACTGAAGTTTAGCTGTGTTCCTAAGGCACGCTGCAATGATGTCCACAATGCAAATGTGAACATTGGATCTCTGTCGGATATGATTCTCCGTGGAATACCATGCAAGCAGACAATATCTTCCATGAGATTCTAGCAACTGATGAAGCTGTGTAAGATGAACGGACTGGGGAAAAGTGAGCCACCTTGGTCAATCTGTCAACTGTGACCATGATAGCATCATGATGTCGAGAAGTCATAGGCAATCCCATAATAAAGTCAACAAAAATTATGTCCCACTTCCATTTCGGAATGAGATGAGGTTGTAATAGACCTACAGGATGCTGATGCTCTGCCTTGACCCTTTGACACTCCAAACATCTAGCTACCAAATCTGCAATATCCCTCTTCATACCAGCCCAAAAGTATAATGCCTGAAGATCTGCATACATTTTCTTAACTCCCAGATGAGCAGAATAGGGAGTTCGATGTGCCTTGGTCATAATTTGAGTATGAAGACCCTCGATAGAAGGCATGTAAATGCGACCCATATACCTTAGAAGACCATCAGCCTCAAGTGAGTACCCTGCAAACTTTCCTTCTAGAGCTCTACCAGACTCAATTTCTAACTTCACTTCCTGATACCAACTATCAGATGGAAGTGCTATGAGGACTTGACTCCTCAAATCTACCTCAAGAGCCACTGTAGAGATCTCATGTCTCCGCTGACTCAAAGCATCTGCAACTACATTTTCCTTGCCTTGAACATATTTGACCTCAAAGTCATATTTGCAAAGGAATTCCATCCATCTTCTCTGCCTAGCATTCAGGTTTGACTGAGTAAAAATGTATTGCAAACTACAATGATCGCTGTGAAGCTCAAACCTATGACCCAACAAGAAGTGCCTCCATCTAACAAGGGCATGAACCACTGCGGCTAACTTCAAGTCATGAGTGGGGTAATTAAGCTCATGGTCCTTGAGCTTACAGGATTCATATGCAATTACACGTCCCTCTTGCATCAAAACAGATCCTAAACCCTCCAAGGATGCATCTGTGCACACCACGAAATCCTTAGTAGGATCAGGAACCGCCAATATTGGCGCACTAGTCAATTTGTCCTTAAGGGTCTCAAATGCTATCTGACACTGTTCGGACCAAATGAACTTCTTCCCTTTCCTCTGAAGAGAAGTAATAGGATATGCAATCCTAGAAAAACCCTGTACAAACCGTCGATAATAGCCTGCTAACCCCATAAAATTGTGAATCTCTGGAACATTCTTGGGCACTGGCCAATCGACTATAGCTTGGATCTTTGAAGGATCCACTGCAATACCTGCACCTGAGATGACATGCCCCAAGTATTTCACCTCTGTTTTGTAAAAATCACACTTAGCCAAATTAGCAAACAACTAATTGTCCCACAAGCATTGTAATACCTGCCTAAGATGTACCTCATGCTCCTCCATAGATTTTGAGTACACTAGAATATCATCAAGGAACACAAGTAGGAACCTATCCAAATAGGTACGGAAAACTCCATTCATCAGGCTCATAAACATTGATGGTGTATTAGTTAACCCGAATGGCATAATCGTGAATTCATATGCCCATAGCGAGTACGGAATGCAGTTTTATGAATATCAGCATCAGCTATTTGCAACTGGTGATAGCCAGACTTAAGATCAATTTTTGAGAAGACTTGAGCTCCTTTTATTTGATCAAATAAGTCATCAATCCTCGGCAAAGGATACCGATTCTTGATTTTCACCTTGTTAAGCTGCCTATAATCTATACACAATCGAAGCAAACCATCCTTCTTTTTCACAAATATAATTGGTGCTCCCCAAGGGGAAACACTAGGACGGATGAACCCTTTCTCTAATAGCTCCTCCAACTACAATCTAAGCTCCTGCAATTCTTGTGTTGTCATACGATATGGAGCTCGAGAAATAGGCTCAGCTCTAGGAACAAGATCAATTCTGAAGTCAATGTCACGCTTAGGTGGCATTCCAGGAATTTCACTAGGAAAAACATCAGAATATTCCTTAAGAAGAGGGTAATCATCCAATGAAATCCCTTGACTCTCATCGGAGTCCAACTCATTAACTGACACAACAAATAGCTGACAACCCTGTCTGAAACACTTCTTTAATTGCATAGTTGAGATTAAGTGTAATGAGATAGGTCTCTGAATGCCAATGATCTCCACCTCACTACCCACATCATCAACACAATGCACTACCTTATGTTGACAATCAATTAAAGCACGGTGAGCGTACAACCAATCCATACCCAAAACCACATCATATGAGCCAAGGGGTAGGATTCGAAGATCCACCATAGTTGTGAGTGCCCCTATTTGCAATTTGCAACCTTGAACTAATGACTCAACTGCAACCTTTTCCCCGGAGGCCAATTCGACCTACCATTTAATGCCTTGCCTAGTTGCCACCAGTCCACAACGTTCCACAACAAAAGGAGAAATGAAAGAATCTGATACACCTGGGTCAAAGAGAATAGATATACCAGTACCATTCAACACACCTGAAGTTTCAACTACAATGCCTTGATGTTCAGCTTAGCGATTCTCTACTGCTGCAAATACCCGATGTGCTCTCCCTGCATCTCCCACTGTTGGCTCAAAAGTAGCTGGTCTCTGACTAAATCCTGTAGTACTCCTCTGTGGGCACTGTCTCGCTATATGCCCCTGTTGCCCACAGGAGAAGCAACCTATACCACGTCCATACCCTCTAACACCTGATGGTGCACTCGACTACTGGAAGCTGCCTCAAGATGGTGTCATCTATGTACTTTGAGCAGGTTGCTCAAAGCGATCCTATCTAACTCGTTGCCAACTACGGTTCCTTCTACTCTGAGATCTATCACTCTGCTGTGTCTGGGGTTTGAATTGTCTAGATTGTGACTGTTGTTGCTGCTATGGACCACCCTTAGAGGGTGCTCGAAAATTTCTAGAAGTCCCTGCTGCTTGAGGTTATCCACCTCGAGAACCAACACCTGTAACTGGAGCACTACCAATCTGTACTCCCGTGTGTCCTCCTAAAGCCATAGCTAGATTTTCTTCCACAAGGCGGGCTTTCTCAACTGCCACCTCCATCGTCTTCGGCTCGAAGACACGAACACCACCGTTGATACGGGCATTTAAGCCCCTGACAAAATGTTGCACTAGCATGGCCTCATCATCTCCAATACCCGCATACTGCTTGAGCTCATAGAAACGACGCTCATATTGTTCCACGGTCAAAGTCATCTGTCTCAATTCATGAAACTCGTCAGCTCTACGCTGCCTCCAGTGATCAGATAGAAATCGGGCTCTGAACCTCTCCAAAAACAACTCCCAAGTAACCATACTGATGTCAATGTGCAATTTCTGCTCCTCTAGCCTCCACCAAGTGGAAGCAAACCCTCTGAGATGCATGATAGCGCACCTAGCCCTAGTGTTACTGCTCTAGGGATGCATTGCAAAGCATCTATCCAAATCGATCAACCAAGTCTCTGCCTCAAAACCCCCACTAGATCCATCAAAAGTAGGGGGCCGTGCCCTCAATAGATCCCTCATATGACCTGCCACTACTGCCTCCTGCTCAGCTGTGTTTTCCCCACGTCTAGGAGATCTCTCCCTTTCCCTATCCAATCTCTGTTCCTCATCCTGCCTAGGGCCAAGACGACCCAACAACTCCTCTAACAAATGCTGCAACTGACCACCTATACCAGGTTGCTCTAGATTCTGACCACCACCTCCTATCGGATTGCTTTGGGAACTCTGAAGTTCCTCACGCTCTGACCCATGTGAGCTCGGAAGTGATGGACTATGGTGATTGGCTCCACGGCCACCACCTCGGCCTCCTCTTCGGCCACGTCCTCTACCCCTAGGCATGATCCTGCACAACAATTGAGTTATGTCAGATCAAGAGTTACGCCAGGTTGCCTAATGGACTCAACTACTTAGAGTACCCAGTGTTTGTAAACCTGGCTCTAATACCAAGTTGTAACACCCCGTCGCGCAAACCCCAAAGGACAACTAACTACACAACAATTTTTAAAAAAAAAAACATAAAGTAGAAGTACTAAGTTATCAATTGCAACTAACATAACTACAAATACATACTAAACTCCTAAGTCCCTTGGGGTACACGATGAGACATTACGTTAACTACCCATTAACAAACTTAACTAATCCAACATTCTATTCCACGGATATGAGTACTCATATAAAAGTGATAAACGCTAAGCATTAAAATAAGAATGAACCACATATGCTAAACAAGATTACGTAACCAATAAAACTTGGAAATAATGAGAACTAATTTACTCAACATATCAACATCAAATATATATATAATTACATCTGTGAATAATGTTTTGAATTACAAAGTGAGTTATAACAATACATCATGATACAAACTAAATACCAATAACCATTTATCCAAGTTACAAGATACATTATCCCAACACATGGGCGAGTTACAATACAATTTACATGATATGAATAAAGTATAAATGTATACATCTGAAAGTACATAAATCTGGTACAAACTGTCACCATAATCTCTGCACTGAAGGTTTGACTACAGAATGGGAAACCCAACGAGGTGCGAAGCACATTCCACCCGACCACCCCCGTGCTAGGAGTAGTTAAGAAAGGATTCCCGACCAAGGTGTCAAAAGTAACACATATGACTCAACACCAATCATGGAAAAGAAATTCATACACAAAGGAAATGTGACAACAAAGGTCTACTAACATAACATGACAACAAATGATTCCAAGACAAAACAATAAATTACTTCCAGAGGATTTCAGTTAAAATGACTAAGGGGAAGGCTAGAGGAGAGTGTCATCGCATGGGCTTCATGGATTATCCTGACATCCTACCATGTGCCTCCATCTATGTTATCCCGACTCGGCCATTTCCTCATGTTACCACTTGGCGAAGTGTAGGGACTCATGCGTAATCATGCATTACTGTGGAAATGAGATCACGACATGCCAACCATGGCCTCTCGACCACCTTTAGTCTTTGGAATCCCTAACAGTGAGCTTCTAGGTATCTATTATTATCTTTAGTGCTTTCTACCCAACCCCTCTAATTCATTTAGTTAGTTTCTCACTTTTACTCTAACTCCTTTAGCTATCCCGGATTAAAATTCCTTTGTGCACCAACGCCCACATAGAGCCACTTCCGACCCTAACATACCACAAGACATGAGGATTGAACTCTCAAGTTCACAAACACAAGATAGAGATTCTTCATGAGGCAAAACCATCTCGCTTATGTTCTTATGGCTCAATTACTCAACAAAATGACGAAATCAATGTATTATTACAACTACAATTCCACAAAGAAAGTGGAATAAAATACCCAAATTGAATAAACCAAATTCCCTAACCTCTGGAAGTTCAATGACAACCCTATCTCCAATAATAACGTAAATCAAATAAATAAACACTCATGTTAACTCAACACAAAAGTCTCTATAACGAACTTCATAAAATAAACCATTAATTTTCAATTAATTCCCTTTTTTTTTTTAATACTTTTAAATAAATCAAATAACTCGTTCACTTCCAATTACATCTAAAAACAAAATATAAAACCATATTAAATATTCATCGAAAACATTACACTTCCCCAATTAATTCAAATGTATATTTATATATATATTTTTATAAAAACTAAATTATACATATATATTTGTTTACTCTTTTATATATATATACACATATGTATATATACATATATATATCTGCATATATACATATATATATATATTTATATATTTAAAAATTAATTTAATTTTAATAAATTAAAAACCCAATTCAATAGAAAACTGAACTAAATACATATATATAATAAAAATGCATGTGTTTTTATTTATTTTAAAAGAAAACAATACCCACTCTGGGTCACAGACTTCATAGTGAGGACGCAGCCCCCAAAGGGTTGCATACAACAGCCTAAGGACTGGCTGCACGCTCCTTATGGGTCAAAGCAGGCACGGCTATAGCCGCCTCACCCCAAAACTTGTCATTTTTTTTAAATTTAATTTCAAATTTTTTATTATATATATTTTTTAAAAAAAACTTCAAATAAATATATTTTATATAAATTCTAACGAATTTCTGAAGTACAGAATTTCGTCAGATTTTATATATGTATATTTTTTTTAAAAAAATTCACAGACAGGGAAAATATCATAGAATTTTCTTTAAAAGAAAATTTCACAGACAAGAAAATAATTGTTTCAGAATAGCATAACATATTTACAGAGAATTTTTCCAGAATTTAAAAAGGTATACAATATTTTTATTTATTTAAATGTGTTTGTTCACAATTTTTCTTGAACAAATTTTTTCTAAATCCCTTCTATTCAACAATGGGGTTTTGAATTTAAAATCTAAGAAGTTCTTTGTTTCTACTGTTTCCTCAGAGCTTCTAACACAGGGGTTTTTATTTAACTGGTTCTCAAAAAAAAATTCTACAGGTAAATATTCTACAGAAGTAACAACGGCATAATTCTACAGCTGGGAATAAGTTTTCTACAGAAAAGAAACTTAGATTACCTACAGAAATTAAAAAAAACAAAAGGAAAGAACCTGTTTCCTGTAGGCTATAGAAGTAAGAGTTGCACCAAACCTTGCCACGGAAACCTCCAGCCATAAAGCTCTTTCCTCCAGAAGATTTCCTCTCCAACCAAAATCCAATTTCAAGAAGACCTTGTAGCCTTTTCCAAATTCTTTCCCCAATAATCAACATAACCCAAAAACCAAATTCTCATCACACAGCCAAAATTTTCCGTGAAGAGCTTCTGTTACCCATGCCTCTTTTTCTTCCGGGAATAATTTCCTCAACAGAAAATTCATTAATTCCCACTACTTCCCGTAAAACTCCAATGCAAGAAATTTAATAATTTAAAAATCAATTTTAATTTATTTATTTATATTTTATTTTATTTAACTTTCAAATAATAATAATATAGTCCTAAAAAAAAAACAATTTAATTTACTCTAAATTAAAATAACAATTCTCACATTCTAAATAATAACAAAGCAACCTATATTTTATTTAAATTATCCTTTTAAACCATAATATTACTTAATCCATTTAAATATAATTAACTTTAACAACTCTTTACAAAATCAATTAAATCACACCTAACAAAATTTAATTAAATTACAGCTAAATATGAATCAACGCCAATACATTCCCATTCTAAAACAAATAAAACAAAGACAACCAAAGACTCACAGTAGACGGACTTGGGACGGGAATTCTTTCCTAACCACTCCTTTTTTAAACATCAATCTCGTTGAGTTTATTTTGATGCTCGCCCTGTCCTGCCGAAGCAGGTGGAATCGAGACTTAGTACCTGCATCCTGCATAGAAACAAATGTCGTGAAGCATGTAAATCTCCATAGAAAACACACCGTGAAAGGTACTCGCAGGGTGACAGGGCACTTGCAAGCAAGTGATGCCACTCTGTCCTTTCACCAAGACTCACAAATAAACACACCAAACAATATAACAGCATAACACTCGCAACATCAACATATATATATTATTAAAGAACACCACAAAAGTCATATAACATAATCACCATAAAAAGTATCATCTAACAACAAATGTAAAGTCTAATGCAACTAATCAACCAAGCCATAAATCCATGCACAACCAAAATGGTGAACTGCTCACCCACACAACCAAGTACGAGATTTGTCCATAAGAGTTACAACAACATGAGGGGTATCACATCCTCCCCCCCTAGAATATGGCTTACTCCTGGAAGCCACTAAATAAGTATGGATAAGCCTCTCTAATGCGGGATGCATCCTCCCATGTCGCTGAAGTCTCATCATTCGGGTCCCACTGAACTTGCACCTGCTCAATATCTCTGCCCCTGAGGGCGAGTCTCCGATGTTGTAGCACGGCCACGGGCTCGAGTGCTAGCTGCCCATCCTCGACCTAAAGAGCATTCCAGTCAAGTACGTGAGTAACATCAGGGAAGTATGGTCTAAGTACCGAAACATGAAAAACATCATGAATCTGTGATAGGCTGGGTGGCAATGCTAGGCAATAAGAAACGGGGCCGATCCTCTCCAAGACTTCAAATGGACCCACAAAACAAGGTGCGAGCTAGGAACCCTTTCCATAACAGATTGGGCTCTTTCGCTGTCGCACTTTCAAAAAGACACGATCACCAACAGAGAACTGGCGGTCAACTCTATGTGCATCTGCATATTTCTTCTGTCTGTCTTGAGCTGCCACAAGATGCTCTCTAATGCATACTACCTGCTGTTCCATGTCCTAAAGCATTTTGGGACCAAGAAGAACTCTGTCATCAAGACGGTCCCAACTTAATGGGGTCCTACAAGGATGACCATATAGTGCCTGGAAGGGAGCCATGCCAATAGAGCTATGAAATCCATTATTATAGGAAAATTCCACAAGATGCAAATATTCCTCCCAATGCGACTGCTGATCCATCACGTACATACGAAGCATGTCCTCAAGAACCTGATTAACTCTCTCTATCTATCCATCTGTCTCAAGATGGTAGGTAGAACTGAAGTTTAGCTGTGTTCCTAAGGCACGCTGCAATGATGTCCACAATGCAAATGTGAACATTGGATCTCTGTCGGATATGATTCTCCGTGGAATACCATGCAAGCAGACAATATCTTCCATGAGATTCTAGCAACTGATGAAGCTGTGTAAGATGAACGGACTGGGGAAAAGTGAGCCACCTTGGTCAATCTGTCAACTGTGACCATGATAGCATCATGATGTCGAGAAGTCATAGGCAATCCCATAATAAAGTCAACAAAAATTATGTCCCACTTCCATTTCGGAATGAGATGAGGTTGTAATAGACCTACAGGATGCTGATGCTCTGCCTTGACCCTTTGACACTCCAAACATCTAGCTACCAAATCTGCAATATCCCTCTTCATACCAGCCCAAAAGTATAATGCCTGAAGATCTGCATACATTTTCTTAACTCCCAGATGAGCAGAATAGGGAGTTCGATGTGCCTTGGTCATAATTTGAGTATGAAGACCCTCGATAGAAGGCATGTAAATGCGACCCATATACCTTAGAAGACCATCAGCCTCAAGTGAGTACCCTGCAAACTTTCCTTCTAGAGCTCTACCAGACTCAATTTCTAACTTCACTTCCTGATACCAACTATCAGATGGAAGTGCTATGAGGACTTGACTCCTCAAATCTACCTCAAGAGCCACTGTAGAGATCTCATGTCTCCGCTGACTCAAAGCATCTGCAACTACATTTTCCTTGCCTTGAACATATTTGACCTCAAAGTCATATTTGCAAAGGAATTCCATCCATCTTCTCTGCCTAGCATTCAGGTTTGACTGAGTAAAAATGTATTGCAAACTACAATGATCGCTGTGAAGCTCAAACCTATGACCCAACAAGAAGTGCCTCCATCTAACAAGGGCATGAACCACTGCGGCTAACTTCAAGTCATGAGTGGGGTAATTAAGCTCATGGTCCTTGAGCTTACAGGATTCATATGCAATTACACGTCCCTCTTGCATCAAAACAGATCCTAAACCCTCCAAGGATGCATCTGTGCACACCACGAAATCCTTAGTAGGATCAGGAACCGCCAATATTGGCGCACTAGTCAATTTGTCCTTAAGGGTCTCAAATGCTATCTGACACTGTTCGGACCAAATGAACTTCTTCCCTTTCCTCTGAAGAGAAGTAATAGGATATGCAATCCTAGAAAAACCCTGTACAAACCGCCGATAATAGCCTGCTAACCCCATAAAACTGCGAATCTCTGGAACATTCTTGGGTTCTGGCTAATCAACTATAGCTTGGATCTTTGAAGGATCCACTGCAATACCTACACCTGAGATGACATGCCCCAAGTATTTCACCTCTGTTTTGTAAAAATCACACTTAGCCAAATTAGCAAATAGTTGATTGTCCCTCAAGCATTGTAATACTTGCCTAAGATGTACCTCATGCTCCTCCATAGATTTTGAGTACACTAGAATATCATCAAGGAACACAAGTACGAACCTATCCAAATAGGTACGGAAAACTCCATTCATCAGGCTCATAAACACTGATGGTGCATTAGTTAACCCGAATGGCATAACCGTGAATTCATAATGCCCATAGCGAGTACGGAATGCAGTTTTATGAATGTCAGTATCGGCTATTCGCAATTGATGATAGCTAGACTTAAGATCGATCTTAGTGAAGACTTGAGCTCCTTTTATTTGATCAAATAAGTCATCAATCCTCGGCAAAGGATACCGATTCTTGATTGTCACCTTGTTGAGTTGCCTATAATCAATACACAATCGGAGTGAACTGTCCTTCTTTTTCACAAATATAACTGGTGCTCCCCAAGGGGAAACACTAGGATAGATAAATCCTTTCTCTAAAATATCCTCCAACTGCAACCTAAGCTCCTGCAATTCTTTTGTTGTCATCTGATATGGAGCCTGAGAAATAGGCTCAGATCTAGGAACAAGATCAATTCTGAAGTCGATGTCACGCTTAGGTGGCATCCCAGGAATTTCACTAGGAAAGACATCAGAATATTCCTTAAGAAGGGGGTAATCATCCAATGAAATCCCTTGACTCTCATCGGAGTCCAACTCATTAACTGACACTGCAAATAGCTGACAACCCTGTCTAAAACACCTTTTCAATTGCATAGCTGAGATTAAGCGTAATGAGATAGGTCTCTGAATGCCAATGATCTCCACCTCACTACCCACATCATCAACACAACGCACTACCTTATGCCGACAATCAATTAAAGCACGGTGAGCGTACAACCAATCCATACCCAAAACCACATCATATGAGCCAAGGGGTAGGATTCGAAGATCCACCATAGTTGTGAGTGCCCCTATTTGCAATTTGCAACCCTGAACTAATGACTCAACTACAACCTTTGCCCTGGTGGCCAATTAAACCTCCCATTTAATGCCTTGCCTAGCTGCCACCAGTCCACAACGTTCCACAACTAAAGCAGAAATGAAAGAATCTGATGCACCTGAATCAAAGAGAATAGATATACCAGTACCATTCAACACACCTGAAGTTTCAACTACAGTGCCTTGATATTCAGCTTGGTGATTCTCTACTGCTGCAAATACCCGATCTGCTCTCCCTACATCTCCCACTGTTGGCTCAGAAGCAGTTGGTCTCTGACTAAATCCTGTAGTACTCCTCTGTGGGCACTGTCTCGCTATATGCCCCTGTTGCCCACAGGAGAAGCAACCTATACCACGTCCATACCCTCTAACACCTGATGGTGCACTCGACTACTGGAAGCTGCCTCGAGATGATGTCGTCTATGTACTCTGAGCAGGTCGCTCAAAGCGATCCTGTCTAACTCGTTGCCAGCTACGGTTCCTTCTGCTCTGAGATCTATCACCCTGTTGTGTCTGGGGTTTGAACTATCTAGATTGTGACTATTGTTGTTGCTGCGGACCACCCTTAGAGGGTGCCCAAAAATTTCTAGAAGTCCCTACTACTTGAGGTTGTCCACCTCGAGAACCAACACCTGTAACTGGAGCACTACCAATTTGTACTTCCGTGTGTCCTCCTAAAGCCATAGCTAGATTTTCTTCCACAAGGCAGGCTTTCTCAACTGCCACCTCCATCGTCTTCGAATCGAAGACACAAACACCACCGCTGATATGGGCATTTAAGCCCCTGACAAAATGTTGCACTAGCATGGCCTCATCATCTCCAATACCCGCATACTGCTTGAGCTCGTAGAAGCGACGCTCATATTGTTCCACGGTCAAAGTCATCTGTCTCAATTCATGGAACTCGTCAGCTCTACGCTGCCTCCAGTGATCAGAAAGAAATCGGGCCCTGAACCTCTCCAAAAACAACTCCCAAGTAACCATACTAATGTCAATGTGCAATTTCTGCTCCTCTAGCCTCCACCAAGTGGAAGCAAACCCTCTGAGGTGCATGATAGCGCACCTAGCCCTAGTGTTACTGTCGTAGGGATGCATTGCAAAGCATCTATCCAAATCGATCAACCAAGTCTCTGCCTCAAGACCCCCACCAGATCCATCAAAAGTAGGGGGTCGTGCCCTCAATAGATCCCTCATATGACCTGCCACTACTGCCTCCTGCTCAGCTGTGTTTTCCCCACGTCTAGGAGATCTCTCCCTTTCCCTATCCAATCTCTGTTCCTCATCCTGCCTAGGGCCAAGACGACCCAACAATTCCTCTAACAAATGCTGCAACTGACCACCTATACCAAGTTGCTCTAGATTCTGACCACCACCTCCTATCGGATTGCTTTGGGAACTCTGAAGTTCCTCACGCTCTGACCCATGTGAGCTCGGAAGTGATGGACTATGGCGATTGGCTCCACGGCCACCACCTCGGCCTCCTCTTTGGCCACGTCCTCTACCCCTAGGCATGATCCTGCACAACAATTGAGTTATGTCAGATCAAGAGTTATGCCAAGTTGCCTAATGGACTCAACTACCTAAAGTACCCAGTGTTTGCAAACCTGGCTCTGATACCAAGTTGTAACACCCCGACGCGCAAACCCCAAAGGACAACAACTACACATCAATTTTTTTTTTTTAAACATAAAGTAAAAGTACTATGTTATCAATTGCAACTAACATAATTACAAATACATATTAAACTCCTAAGTCCCTTGGGGTACAGGAAGAGACATTAAATTAACTACCCAATAACAAACTTAACTAATCCAACATTCATTTCACGGATATGAGCTCTCATATAAAAGTGATAATCGCTAAGCATCAAAATAAGGATAAACCATATATATACTATACAAGATTACATAACCAATAAAACTTGGAAACAATGAGAAACTAATTTACTCAACATATCAACATCAAATATATATATAATTGCATCAATGAATAATCTTTTAAATTACAAAGTGAGTTATAACAATACATCATGATACAAGCTAAATACCAATGACCAATTATCCAAGTTACAAGATACATATCCCAACACATGGGCGAGTTACAATACAATTTACATGATATGAAAAAAATATAAATGAATACATCTGAAGTACATAAATCTGGTACAAACTGTCACCACAATCTCTGCATTGAAGGTATGACTGTAGCATGGGAAACCCAACGGGGTGCGAAGCACGTTCCACCCGACCACCCCCGTGCTAGGAGTAGTTAAGAAAGGATTCCCGACCAAGACGTCTAAAGTTACACACATGACTCAACACCATACATGGAAAAGAATTCATACACAAAGGAAATGTGACAACAAAAGTCTACTACATAACATGACAACAAATGACTCCAAATCAAAACAATAAATTACTTCTAGAGGATTTCAATTAAAACAACTAAGGGGAAGGCTAGAGGAGAGTGTCATCGCATGGCCTTCATGGATTATCCTGACATCCTATCACAAGGTTCCGCCTCCATCTATGGTTATCCTAACTGCCTATTTCAAGGCATCGCCCCATAGGGTGACTCATGCGGAATCATGCATTACTTGTGGAAACGAGATCACGATTTTGCCAACCACGGCCTTCTCGACCACCTTTAGTCTTTGATAGCCCTAACAGGTGAGTGAGGTATCTATCATTATCTTTTAGTGTTTAACTACCCATCCCCTAATTATTTAGTTAGGTTTTCAATTTTTACACTAACTCTACTGTGGGTTATCTTGACAGCCCCTTTGTGCGCCGACGCCCACATAGAGCCAGTCTCCCTAGAATTCCCTAACATACAACAAACATAAGGGCTTGAACTCTCAAGTTCACAAAACACAGGATAGAAATTCGCGAGGAAAAACCATCTCGCTACAATCTAATGACTCAATTATTCAACAAATTGATGCAAATCAATGTAAACATACAATTACACCCACCACGAAAGTGGAATAAAATACCAAAAATAAACATACCAAATTCTCTAACCTCTGGAAGTTCAACGACAACCCAATCTCCTATAATAAATTTACCCAAATAAACGAACACTCATGTGGTTAACTTAACTCGAAAATCTCGATAACGAAATCCATAAAATAAACCAACTATTTACTTAAACTCAACAAATTGATTAATAACATATATTCATAAGTCAAAACAATCATCATCGCACACAAGAATTTCCCTTACAAAATCAATTCAATAATTTTCTCAATTAACTTCTCTAATGAAAAACAATTAAATAAGTTTAATAAATCATACATTTCAAATTTCACCAAAATAAAATGTACAATCATATTTAAATATTCATCAAAATATAATATTCTTCGATTAAAATATATATATATATACATATCACTTAATAATTATATATATTTACATATTCTCATATATATATAATAACATAAATTAATTGAAATAACCCTAAAGTTTCGTATTCAAAAATTAAAATATACTGTGCAATGAAAATTCGTAATTTTTATTTTTATTAAACAAAAGATTTAATAACCAACCCGGATGTAATGCCCACTTGGGGCTGCGTGCCTCCCCATAGGGGGAGGGCGTGGCCCAGGAGGTTAACGTCTGGCAGATCTAAGGACTATTGTATAGCAGTCCTTATTTCTTTGTCAGCGACCCTTCATGGGCTCTTGTGATGGAGTGCAGTTGTAGCCATCCCCACCGCATACTTTATATATATATATATTTAAAAATTAATTTTTTTTATTTGTTATTTTAAAACTTCAAATACATATATAATAATTTTATATAAATTACGTGAATTTCAATCTGGAAGTTAAATGGGATTTTCTATATATATGTACATATAAAAAAAAAATTCAGAGACGGGGAAAATATTATAGAATCTATTTTATTTTATTTTTTAGAAACAATTTCCATAGGATAGGAAATAATTATTTGGAGTCGGCTATAACATTTGTTTCTGAGGAGAATTTCCTGACAAATCAAAAGCTATATGATAATTATTTATTTTTAAATTTAAATAAATTTGTTCACAAATTCCTCTACACAAATTTTTCTAAATCTCTCTTGTTTAACAATGGGGTTTTGAGTTATAATTTCAACAGAGGTTCTTTATTTTCTATTGTTTCCTTAGAGTTTCTAACACAGATATTATATTTAACTGATTCACTAAATTTTGTCATGAAATTTTTCTATAGGAAAAATATATTCTACAGAAGTAACAACCAGGAATAGTTTCCTACAAAAAGAAACTCCTACAGAAAAGAAACTTATATTACCTACAGATAATCTTTCATGAAAGGAAGGAATTTAAGACAAAATAAAAAACAAAAGGAAGGAACCTGTTTCTTGTAGGCTGTAGAAGTAAGAGTTGCACCAAACTTGCCACATAACCCTCCAACCGTAAAGCTCTTCCAAATTTCCAAAAGAAATCCCTGCAGCCTTTTTCCAAATTTCCCGACAAGTATTCAACAGAAAACCCAAATTCCTTCACCCATTAACACAGAACCAAAAGAAAACCAAAATCTCCTCACATAGCCAAAAAATTTCGTGAAGAGCTTCTATTCCCCATGCCTGTTTTTCTTCCGAGAATAATTTCCCCAACCGCCTGCATTCATTTTCCACTACTCCCATACAAATCCAATAAAATAAAAATTAATAAATTTAAAACTCAATTTTAATTAATTAATTTATATTTCATATTATTTATTTTTCTAATAATAATAATATAACTTTATAAGCTATTTAATTAACCCAAAAAAATTAAATAGCAAATTTAACATTCTACAATCAACCAAACACTTATATTTTATTTTATTTTATTTATATTTATATTTTATTTAACTTTCAAATAATAATAATATAGTTAACTTTAACAACTCTTTACAAAATTAATTAAATCACACCTAACAAAATTTAATTAAATTATAACTAAATATGAATCAATGCCAATACATTCACATTCTAAAACAAATAAAACAAAGACAACTAAAGACTCACAGTAGACGGACTTGGGACGATAATTCTTTCCTAACCACTCCTTTTTAAACATCAATCCTGTTGAGTTTATTTTGATGCTCGCCCTGTCCTGCCGAAGCAGGTGGAATCGAGACTTAGTACCTGCATCCTGCATAAAACAAATGTCGTGAAACATATAAATCTCCATAGAAAACACACCGTGAAAGGAAATCGCAGGATGACAGGGCACTTGCAAGCAAGTGATGTCACTCTGTCCTTTCACCAAGACTCACAAATAAACACACCAAACAATATAACAGCATAAACTCGCAACATCAACGTATACATAATATTAAAAGCACCACAAAAGTCATATACATAATCACCATAAATAAGTATCATCTAACATCATATGTAAAATCTAATGCAACCAAACAACCAAACCATAAATCCATGCACAACCAAAATGGTGAACTGATCACCCACACAACCAAGTACAAGATCTGTCCATAAGAGTAACAACAACATGAGGGGTATCATTAAAGGTTTCCAAATTTGAAATTGTAAAATCTGACCTGTAAGAGTGTTCTCAAGCTTCTTTAGGGATTTGAAAACTTTGAATGGCTGATGAGTTTTTGACAACTTTTCACACCTTTCTCTTTGTCAAATCTGCACACAATGTGACAAAACATGCAAGAGGGAAATGG
This sequence comes from Sequoia sempervirens, assembly GCA_007258455.2. Taxonomy (NCBI): domain Eukaryota; kingdom Viridiplantae; phylum Streptophyta; class Pinopsida; order Cupressales; family Cupressaceae; genus Sequoia; species Sequoia sempervirens. The sequence continues at coordinate 6,979 of VDFB02248408.1, read as the reverse complement.
TTAAGGAGTTCATGAATAGGGTTTTCCTTGGTCAAACCGGTTTGGAAATTAAACCCTTGAAAATGAAATGAAATGAAAAGAGAATGATGAATGAAAACATGCAATGCTACAACTCACCAAACCCTTGAAGTGGAAATATGAGAATATAGTAGAAGCTCCAATGGATGTATGCTTGAAAATTCCTAAAAATGCTAAAATGAATGCTTGGTAATTGCTTGAATGATTAGGAAAATTGAGGAGATGGAGGATGAAATGGAGGAAAAACCATATATTTATACATGATTATACAAAATTTCCCAAAAAATACCACATATAGGCCCGACCTTAAGGCTTAGAAAATAATACCCTACGAGAATTTTGAAATAATTTTGATTTTTGAGCAAAGTGGGACTAATTAGCCCCTAGTGACAACTTGGTCACACTTAGGCATTTTAAGTGGGTGTCGGGAATTAAAATGTATTGAATGATGTTTAATGGTATTATTCTAAAAATTAAACTTAAGGCATGCAAATGTATGATGGGGCGATTTAAGAATAAGAAAGGGTCAAATTATTGATGATAAGCCTAGAAAAGTGTGAAAGTTTGTTACAACACTTTAAAACACTTTGAAATAAGGTTGGGTATGTGATAAAAATAGGTTATTTAAGTGAATTATAGTAAAAAGGTCCTAGAAAAGTGTGAAAATGTGTTACAACACTTCACAACACTTTTACAAGGCATCATGAATTTCTTATTGATTCACAAGGGTCCAACACCTAATGTGAATGTGTTGACCACATTAAAACATGAAATATAGGAAAAACTAGGCCAACATCCATAAGAAATACCCAAATGAGCATGAAAATGTCCAAAGATACATTTTTCTATGCTACACTCTCTATTATGACATGTCATCCTATCTTTTACCCATTTCTATACCCCATACATTTGAATAGCCTGCCACCCATCACAAGTCCCTATCCTCTCAAACTGATTCACTCTATTCACCTTGTTACTCCTTGTTGTAAAACCTCCCATATCATTAATCCCCTTAACCCAAGCTTGAATTACTCCTCTATCTAATTTAACATTTCCTATTCAATCCAATCTTCTCTTACTTTTTGTTCCATAATATCACCCTATTAACACCATTATATTCAACATTGTGCTTGTTATGAAATCATGTGTGTTCCTTATATATCTAGATGGTAAAATTGTAGGCATGTAAAACTCAAAATATCATGATAAATAGCATGGAGGTTTGATTCTATGGATATGATTTGTAGCTTGTGTGTATTTATTTTACTCCTTCATGCACTTAACACACTATAATCATTATTAATTATAGCATTATACTATGGCCAATGTTATAATAAATAATAATTTTCTCTCTCCATACTTATTACTTGTATGGAAAGTAGTTTTAATGAATAATATCATTATCATTAATAACCATTTCTAGCCTACGCATAATTTTATTTTTTTTTCTTCAATGAAAAGTTTAATGGGTAATCACATTAGATCCAAAAGCCTAAAATCAACCATAAAATAGAGCATGAGATTACAAAAAATATAAAAAAATAGGATAAAAAAGACCAATTAACTTGAAACAACTACTACTAGAACTATTAACCTCATGGTAAGGCAAGAGGGAAATTAGAGCATGAAGAGCCCCCAAAAAATATTTGAACAAAAAATGTGATGAGCTAAAAAATTTAATAACTTTAACAATGATAGTATCATTCAATTTGGTTGTAGATGATCAATGCATAGTAGGGTGTCATTTTGACAATCATAGACTATACAAGTATATAATAGGAATAACAATGATCTATAAGTAGATTCTAACAAACTATCAAATTGTAAGGTAGGAGGACCAACCACACCAAGGCTTCGAGTCAAGGAGAGTCGAGAGTCGAATGCACTCTCAAGTAATTCTACCAGTCTCAAGTAATTCTACCACTCTACTGATTTGAATGCTTAAATGAGACTAGATGAGCTAGTTTCTAGAATCTGAACTGAACCTTAGATAGCTCTCTACGTGAGGATGGCAACGTAGCTAAAGGATGATAGCGTGATGCTTTGGCATCTATCTGGAGTACTGGGGTCCTTATGGGCATAAAGTTTAAAATAAAAATGTGGGAAATTAGAAAATCTACTAACTTTCTAGCTAACTAATTTTAACGAAATGAATAAAATGATAAAGTATGAGAAATAACTATATAAATGGTAAAGAAGGTAGATGAAAGAAAGGGTGAGAAAGAAAAACTCACTGAGAGTCTATTTTGCTAGTGAGATCCACACACATTTACACCTACACATAGCCAAGAAGGGAAAAATGTTGGGGTTGTATAGTGGTTTGCCTCAGTCAAACCCCCGCTTTGGTGTTTCAACCTCTACAGATATCTAGGAAAGCCATGAAGTAGAAAATGCAATAAATGAATGAATAATATCAAACACTACGAAAGATACAATGCTACTCTATCAAATGACAACAAGAGAGGATAGTGAAGCAATACCACCTCCACCCAAAGCCACTCAAAGCTAATGATGGTAGAAAGCAAGGCTCCAATATTGGAAAAGTTGACACGGTCATAGCGGTAATGAAGGGAGGCCTCACAGGACTCCAAACTCACAACTTCTATCATAGCACAATATGTACAAGGTGAATTTTATGGAGTAATAAGTTGTGCAATTCTCAATGGACTATAGAAGATCATATGAATTTCCAAGAAGTTCAGATCGATTGCTAAAGAGATGAAGTGATAGTGAAAATTATGCATTTGAAGGAAGATTAGGAGGGAAAGAAACATTTTCGGGTGTCTTGGTCAACAAAGAGATGTTACACTTCATGCCCAATAGAGAACATAATGTCCTTGCAGACTCTAAAGACAAGAATCTATTAGGGATGGTAGTGTGCCATGCAGACATCCATGTGTTGCACTTGCGTCCTCGATAAAAATTCACCCACCGACACATAGGAAAAATTCCAAGTGGATGCGAGGTAGATGGGTGATGTGGAATTTCATATTCGGATTTGATTTTCTAAGGGGCAGGGATGTAAAAGGGGAATTTACACAAGGGGTGCAAATTCGTTGGACTATATACATTTTCCCCCCACTTTAGCAAGTACAAGTGTCAATGAGTGTTTGGTAAAGTAGATGGAAGAGTTAAAAATGTATACCTGAACTATCAAGGAAGAATACCACAATCTAGCGAGCTCAAAAGTGTGTTGGTACTTTCAAATTTTGCAAATTTGAAGTGCCCATATAAAAAAATTTCCTCTCCATTCTCAGAATGACCCCTAAAGAATCTTCCCAAGTGACCTACTTTGGAGGGTCATAATTTGGTGCATGTTGATTTTTGTGCAAAAATCCTTTCTAGAACCACTCTTGTGACATATGTGAGAATGCATGTCAATTTTCAGCGTCCCATGATAAGTTTTGACAAGGTTTTGAAAAGCAAAGCTGGAGGGTTTTGGCACTACTCTGTTGTTTGCAAACTTTCAATTTTGCAAAGTATCCTTATGTTTGAGCTTGTATTTCTCAATTGGATGATCATCAAGACAAAATGATTGTTTCTCTCCATTCTCTATACATCAATGTTCTTCCATGTCAGGTTTTAGAGCCTCGTGATCTGATTTGATATTTTTGCAAGGCCAAAAGAAAACACAATTTGTTTAGTTTTGCATTTGCATTTCTAACAGTGTTTCAAGGAGGTCGAATTTAACCTTCAGTATCTTAAATGATGAATGATGATTCAAGAAAAATCATCTTGCACACATGCTTAGTGTAGTACAATGATCCATTTTGTCCAGCGGCAGCTCACCTAGAGTTGATTTGATATTTTTTTCAAAATGGTGATTTGGTGGGTTTTGGTGGGTTTTAATTGGTTATGAATAGGTTGTTGCAAAAGATTCAACTAAGCAATTTTGAAAATGAATATCTTTCACCTTGGGATCTCTTTTTCTCAACTGTCTTTTGCACTCCATTCTTGGGTTAGATTTTTGCATGCCTGCAAGTTTTAGTGACTTCACGAGGTCATCTGCCTAGTTTTCCAGGCCGAATCTAGAGCCAACTTGACTAGTTTTGACTACAACACAAAGTGCCCGAAAATGAATTATGATAATTTCCCATTTCATATCTCCACCTCAAGATGCATTTAAAAGTAATATTAGATCAATTTGAGTATGAATCTTTTTTCAAAATGAAAATTTTTTAGTCAGGCCCACATGGGGCCCCAACATGCTTTATATTATTTTGGGGTTGTAATTGTTGCAACATTACAAATGAAGATAGTAATTCATTTATAATGATCCAGAAGATTATATGAATATACCAGGGAAAAGTGAATCACAAATCACTTGTATGATAGCTTTTGTTATTGAAGACATCCATCAAAACATGAAGGATGGGGGAGTTGATGTTATAATTGTGAAGTTCTCTGTTTAATATGAATGAATCTAAAAGCTTTTAATGGTGAAGAAAAGTGTAGAGTATTGAGGATTTAGGGATGTGAAAAATCTCCTCAAAAGAAGAAGAAATGAAGAAACCCAGGGAAATCTTCCATCTAATGCAGATTTAACTGTTGATATATAAAATATTTCTACAAGTCCACAGTGCAATGTTGCTCTAGATACTTTAAATTAAAGAGAAGGGGAGTGCACTATAAATCATTAGAAGTCAGGGAGATAAGTGATTTTCACTTGAATCAACCAATTTGTTTGGAACTTGCTTGGAATTAAATCCCTTTGGCTAATCTAAGCTCATTGGGTTGTATCTCCTTCTACAAGTTTGTATTCATCAAGGTTGACACTAGCTTCCCTCTATAGATAGACCACTCTATGCAATCCCATTATGCTAGTCTTTGATAGGGATTATCAGTGAAAAAAATAAAGATTGTATGAAACAATAGGTTCAAATATGCTTGAGCAATGCAGGAGGTTGAATGAAGGGGTTGAGGCTATTTGGAGAAGTGTTGGAAATTTTTTTAAAAGATTACTAGCTGCATAATGGTGTTGGAGTAAGGCGCAAACAACTATAATAGCATGGAGCATGGAGAAAATGAGAGTCTTGCAAATGAGCAAGAAGATGCCATTGAACAAATTGAAAGAGGCTCGAACTAGGGGAACTATTGGCATGGCCAATGGAGTGGTTGTGTTTCTTGATGGTACCTATTGAGGGAGAGCTCCATACATCGACAAGGGATGCCATAACTATAGCCAATGCAAAAAATATATACCTTGAAAAGGCTTCAATAATTTTCAAGAAAAATATAAATTCAAGCAGCCATCAAACCACATGGCAGGGTACGCCCATCCATCAAAGGATGATGGAGCTCACATTCATTTTGCAGAGCAAGGACCCTCCATTGAATCTATTGAAAATACTTTTGAAACTTAAAAGAAAATGCAATCAATATACCTTTTTCAGTTTGAATGGAAGAAGATCATGGGTATGAATGCAATGCGTACATAGAGGATAGATGAGAACCCAAGCAATGCAATGAGGTAGGGATTCAAAAGGAGGCTCAAACCAAATTTGAGCATGGAATCATATCACAAGATGGCACATAGAGTATAGGGTAAATAAGATAATTTTTGCAAATATGAGTAGCCTAGTCCCAGTTAAAGAGGCCATCAAAGTTAGAGAACACATCATAGCTGATTAGAAACTCAATGAATGAGTAAACATTGTGTGATGAAGTGTCTGAAAAAGATAAAGCAACCATTGTACATCATCAAAGGGTCATTTACATGTCTCAAAACCTTTATACACTGCACATGAGGCTACTTCCTACACACATAATGGATTTGTTGCAAAGGTCTTAGGAACTTTCAAGAAAATGCATTAGAAAGAGCTAGGTTCAGCCTCTAGAACCTTTACCAACATCCTTCATCAAAGGGGATCCATGCAATATTTGTTTGTGTTGGGGCCCCATAGCTAGAGGAGAAATTACATAGGATTCTCTACCGCCATTTCCAAACAAACTAGCAAATAGAGAGATTAGGGTTTTTCCCTCATCTCCCCTCGGTTGTCTTCTCTTCTATTTCCAAGTTGAAGAAATGATGCACTATGGGTTAAAGATGGTGTTCATCACCCATTGCAGGTCTGATCTCCTATTTTCCCACTCAACATGTGATGCACTATGGGTGAGAGATGTTGGGAGAAATGTTTGGTGGGCCCGTCAAAGGAATAAATGGGTATAGTTTTAAAAGACTTGGCTCAATGGTTTTAAAAAAAAAGTATTTTAAAGTAAAAGGTGAAATATAAATGGGTGATTTTATTTTTACTATTGATGGTAAGCTTTTAAACATGAAGTGAAAATATAAGGGGCACAAGTGAATTTTTATCCACTCAGTGAAAGATTTAAAATGCCAAAATTATTAAAAGATAAATATATGTTGGAAAGAATGTTTAAAGGCCCTCCCTTATGCAATGTGAATATAATATTTTGTTGCGAAGTAATTTTTTCTTCATTCAATGAAGAGGATAAGTGAAGCTTTTGTAGGAAAATATTTTCATTAAGGCCCAAAGTGAAATATTTAAAAAAAATTCTTCATTGTGAAAAGGAAACTTTTTAAGATAAAATAAAAGGGGAGAGTTGAGGAGTAAAAACATTCTACAGGTGAAAATATGATAGTGCACAGGAAAATGAGAGGCTGGGTAACTATTTTTACTAATGGAGGTTTATTTTCCCATGAAGGTAGAACAATTTGGTGGCAAATCTTTTGTTGCAAATGGAGGTGTAGATTTAACCACCTAGGGTGTAAATGAAGTGAAATTTATTCTGAAATGAAGGATAAATTAAAGTGAGATGAAATTTACCAACAACCTGAAGGTTGTTTGCTCCTTATTGTATAAAAGGAATTCAAGGCTATTTGGCAGGAGGTATTTTGTCAAATTCTAGATCTAGAAAATGCATAGCGAGAATACATAAATACATTCTAATTATGTAGCTTAGGCTTTGGGTTAGATGAGTAAATTTTGTCAATTAGGTG
>VDFB02248406.1:18452-35348 GCA_007258455.2 Sequoia sempervirens | reverse complement strand
AAAATGCAGAAAGTGCAATCAAGTTCTTTGAAATGTTTAAGAATGCCAAAGAGCCCTCTACCCCCAAGTGCAATAATGATGATTAACCTTACCTCTTGGAATGTCAGGGGCTTAGAGTCCCCTAACAGAAAGTATGTAGTCAGAAGGTTTCTTAATCTTGATCAAAACAAGGATTTTGTCTTCCTACAAGAGCTCAAGGTTGTAGGCTTTATGCTTGAAACCAACTTAAATTTTATTTGGGGGAATTCATGGTTCATGGCTTCCAAGCATAAGAAAGGCAGAGGGGGTGTTGCCATCCTGGTGGCTAATAAATGGAAACCCTACCTCACTAACTCAGGGGTCTCCCTGTGCAATAGGGCAGTTTGGGCCACCTTTGAAAGATGCAATGCCAAATTCGGTGTTTGCTCAATTTATGCTCCAAATGACTATCTTAGTAGGAGTGAGCTCTGGAGGTGGCTTGCAGGGTTGTCGGATGTCCCATGGGTGTTAGGTGGGGACTTTAACATGATTAAACATAGAGAAGATAAAAAGGGTGGTATTGATATGGATTGGAAAGGGAATGAGAGACACTATTGGCTCAGAAAGAAGAATAGGCTCAATATTATTGATCCTCTTCAAGGTCTTAAGCAAGAAAGCAGTGGTGTATGGTTTTCCTAGTGTAATGCTCAGAAGGGTTGCAGAAGAATCTATAGTAGACTGGATAGATTCTATGCCAATAAAGATGTGTGCTGTTTTGAACCCGTTAGTGAAGGAAATAAAGTTTTGGTTTATCTATACACACTGTCAGACCATCACCCTATTAAAGCTAAAATAACTATAAATAGTGGGATCAAGAGTAGACCCAAGAATAAAGATAATTTCCTGCTCAACACTAGTTTATTGAGAGACCAAGATTGCATTGAGGTTGTAAATACCTTAAGAGGTATTAATAGGTGGATGCTGAAAGACCTCAGTCCCATTGATAGATGGAATCAAAATGTCTTGTCTTGGAAATGTATCTTCCAGACAGTTGGCCGAAAAAAGGCCCTGGATAGGAGGAGGGAGGAAGATCACCTCCAAGATGTTTTACTTGCTGCTGAAGCAAGGATTCAAGAAAAGCATATAGATGAGTAGCTCTATGAGGAGCTCAACAAGGCCAAAATCTCCTTGAGGAAGCTGCAAACCAATAAAATTCAGGGGCTGAAAGTGAGGGCGAAGCTCAATTGGCTTAGTAATGGGGATAAAGGTACAAAGTTCTTTTTCAGGTATATAAAAGAAAAAGGCATGAAGGAGCAAATTGATCAGATCTATCACAATGGTGTGACCCTGTCAAACCAAGAAGGCATCTTGCAATAGTTTACTCTTTTCTACAAGGACCTCTTCAAATCTGAGGATGATGGGGTTGAATGTTTAGGGGCTAGAAACAAACTCAAGAGTTTGATGCCTAGGAAAATTTATGAAGATGACAGTGTACAATTAGCTGCTGAGATTTCCAAGGAGGAGATCAAAAGAGCGATCCTTGCCATGAGTAATGATAAATCTCCAGGGATAGATGGTCTCCCAGTGGAATTCTACAAGGTCTTCATTGATTGGATTTGTGAAGATCTTCACCAGGTTTATATGGAAGCCCTTGCAAAAGGGTCCTTGGGACATTGTATTAACCAAGGCCTAATCAAATTGCTACCTGAAGAAGGAGATAAAACACTAATTAAAAATTGGAGACCTATCACTTTGTTGAATGTCTCCTACAAAGTGCTTGCAAAAGTTCTAGCTATGAGGCTCACCACTATCCTCCCCAAATTCATAAACTCAACCCAGACTGGGTTTATCAAAGGGAGATATATTCTTGAAAACTTGATAACTACCTGGGAGAGTCTTGATTGGGCCAAAAGATCACAACAAAATGTGGCAATGATCTTGCTGGATTTTGAGAAGGCCTACGAAAGAGTGGAGTGGTCTTTCTTAAATATGACTCTAGAAGCATTTAGGTTCCCACAGGGCTTCACCAAGATGATTAGTACCCTCCTAAATGATGCTTTTGCTATGATAGATGTGAATGGAGTTAGGTCGAAAGCCATTAAGTTAGAAAGGTCAATTAGGCAGGGATGTCCTATTGCCCCCGCCTTCTTTGTCATTGCCTCAAATGCACTTCATTATCTGCTAAGGGACAAAAGTTTATCTCCTAAGGTGAGAGGGTTCTATCTTCTTGATAATAATGAGCTCCTTAATATTTCATTTGTCGATGATACTTCTATTTTCTTGGAGTTGGAAGAGGAAAACTTAAATAGGTTACTAACCAAGTTAGATATTTTCTTCCTAGCCTCTGGAGCAAAGGTCTCAAAGGCTAAGTCTATTGTGCTAGGGTCGCTTGACAACCCCCCTAGCTGGCTACAAAAGTTTGATCTTAAGTGGGGAGGCCCCCAGAAATAGGTGAGGTATTTGGGGATACCATTTTCTGTATCTCCCAACCTAAAAGAAATGTGGCACTGGTTGAAAGGGAAAATTGATAAAAAGTTGGATGGCTGGAATAGGCATTACCTATCCCTTGCTAGGAGGGTTCAAGTTTTCCAAAAGATACTTTCCTCATACATTCTGTACTATGCCTCTATTTGATTCTTTAATAGCTATCAGGTCAATGAGGTTCAAAAGAAAATCAGAGGGTTTCTCTGGTGTGATGGGAAAGGAAAGAAGAAGGTACATTCTATTAAATGGGCTTGGTGTTGCTTAGAGAAAGCCTATGGTGGTCTGGGTCTAAAAGACCTAAAAAAACATGGTATTGCTCTTGCAGCAAAGTGGGTCATTAGGGCCTTGGATGGGCAAGAACCTTGGAAGGTCTTAATTAGGAAGAACATTTCTCAAGCTGTCCCCAAAATGGCAAAGTCCTGGAAGGCACTGCCTTTCAGTGATCTCCTCATCACCAAGTATCCAATTGTACCTGCAGGATCACTGGTCTTCAGAAGTATCTGGAAGGCATGGGAAGCTATCAAGTGTAAGTTCTCTAGCCCTCTCCTAACTGATTCGAATAAATTTTTGATCCACCCCAGCAATTCCATCTGGTGGAATTTAGAGCATAATGGTAAGCCCTTAGCTCTTTTGCAGGGTTGCTCAGCAAAAAAATGGAACCAAATGGGAATTAAAACTTTCAACAACATTATAAGGGGTGGATCTTTGGTTTGTTGGGACCAGTTGAGAAAGGACTATGGAATACCATCCTCCAATTTCAAAACATACTTTGTTTTAAAAGAAGCTTGTAACTATTGGCTCCCTCTTCAAATGGAAAAATGGAAAGATGAACCAATAGTCTTACAATGGCTTGGGAATCTCCCTCTACAAGAGGTTAAAACTAAAACTATTTATAAAGAAATCCTTGCACCTTGCACTCCTTCTGATTACCTGAATAAGGTCTGGAAGACTAATCTTGATGATAAAGTATGGCAAAAAACATTCTCTTATCTTTGGTATAATGGAATAGATGCTAAGAAGAATTGTTTCAGGTGGCTTGTTTTACTTCATAAATTTCCTTTTAAATTCAAAAATTATGATGTTGCTATGTGTGAAATTTGCAGAGTTCCGAAAAATGTTTACCATATTTTTTTTTACTATCTCTATTCTAATGAAATTTGGAATATGTTTTAGAATGATCATGATTCCTGGTGCTCAAACAGGAAGCTCAATTGGAAAGAGATTCTAATGGGTTTTGATGTTAAACTCAATAAAGAATTTCATCTCTTTCGGTTTATTCTAACAACTAAAATTTTGTGGGTTATTTGGAAAGCAGGGAATGAGGACAAGTATAGTGGGGTCCGAAGGAATCTCATTGAGTCGAATAAAAGGCTCACTCTTTTTAATGTTGCTTTGCAGGTTGTGGAAATCATGGAACTAGCAGAAAGTAAGTTTCCCAGGCTACTCCACGGTGGCACAATGCTTGTACAATGGAAACAAAGGCACCCCAGCTTGGCTATTTTCATCCAGGAATTGAGGATCTTCAAAGAGAAGTACAAAGATCAAATCAATAAGGTGAAAGGTTGCAAAGACGCCAAGAGCTCTCAACTGACCAGCATACCCAGCCATGAAATTGAGGAATTTTTCTCTAAAGATGATCTTGATATCATCAATATATTAGCTAGTTGGAGTTCTGAAAATAACTATTAATGTTGCATGTGTTCTTTTTCGCTCTATGTTTGAGACAATGGGTTTAGTATATCTGTTTTGGGCTTCTCTGTCTCTGTCCAGACTGTGATGTGACCATTTTTTTCTTGTCTTCCTGTTGTCTTAAATATGTTCTTGTTCTTTAATTCTGTTGCAGCTATGAGTTATGTGGTGTTGTAAACAATGAACAGCTATAATGTGTTTTCTTTAAACATTTTGATTACTATCTACAAAGGCCAATAGATACCTAGACGATTTTTTGTTGCTCCAAACAAAACCCAAAAAATCATTTTTTTTTTCTGATGTGTAGAAGATGTAGATTAGATGCTAAAATAAAACACCTTCAACACAAAGATGGCTACCAAAGTGTGCACACACTATTGTTTTGAAAGAATAACTTACTAAAAAATAAATAAATCAATACATAATTTTCAAAATGGCTCTATGATGCTTTGATGACAGGTCTATATGCAAGATTCACCTTGATGTAGGAAGTAATGTTCTATCAAGGCTATGATACCATGTTGGAGAATGTTAAGATCAAAGAGATCGGATTGATAACCTTACACAAGTGAAAATATGAGCACAATAGTATGCCTATAAATTTAAAATAAAGAATGTGCAAATATAGTGAGAAACCTTGCATATATAGGCAAGGTGGATGAGGTAGGAAGGTAGGAATGAACAAATGACTAACCCTCTAAATGTGTAAGACTTATGAGCTCACTTGACAAGTGTTTGAGCAAGTGGAAAGTATGTATGTAGTAGGTGTCTCAAATGATGAGGACACAAATCTTAATTAGATGAAGTGAGACGAAAGGCTAAAATTCCCCAAGTGGATACTTAACAAATGTGAATACGACTCTCTCTAGGTATGCTAAAAACTAACTAGTTTGATATAGTTAGTACTTACACCAATAGATGGATGATGGAGATGTGATGAGAAAATCAATAATGGAGAATGAATGAGAATAATTTCATAGAATTGAGGAGAGGATGAAGGGTTATGATGGACTTTGTTTGAAGATGAAAGAATAGGATTGCATTTACTAAAAATAGTAAGTTATTGCAACCATAGGAATGTGGGAAACAAGTGCATTGAGGGGCTTCCTTATTCTTAAAATTTAGTGGAGGGAATATAGTCTCAATTTAGTAATAAAATTATTTAATTATTTTAGCCATGTGAGGTGGAAAATAAGATAATTAAATAATAAACTTATTTTATTATGTGTGAGGAAAATTGACTAATTAAATAATATAATTATTTTAATTAGGTGGTGTACCCTAATTGAAGTGGATTGCCTATTGAATAATATAATCATTTAGTTAATGTTGCATGAGGTCACAAGAAAATTTTACGTCCCTATAAAAAGATTAGTTAAAAATTGATTGATTATTGTGAATGGATTAAAATTATCATGTAGACATGAAAAATTTAAGGAGCTAGTTTGAGTAATTGAGAACACCAATTAAAGCTCATCTATGTGAATTAACATAAAATGATTAATTGACAAAAAATTATGGATAAAGGAATGTTATTAATTAATTTAATTTGATAATTGTTGGAATGAATATATCTTGAATTCTCATGGATAGTTAAATTAAAATTGGGAGAGATAAATTATAATTGATTTCTAAACTATAAGTATAAATGTCAAGCTCTCTCACCTCCCTGCCCTCCCCTTACTGCCTCTGGCGATCCCCAGCACTTTGGTGCTGCCTGACTGCTCCAGGCCAGGCACCCAGGTGGTGGGCTCTAGTTCTCCGGTTAACAAGTTAGTTTCCTACCCTGATGACTCTCCTATTGCTTCTACTAAAGTGGCTGAGGTCAGTCTTGTGGATCCCCACTCCCCCCAGAATATTCAACAAGAGAACTATAGCCCTCCTAGAGGTGCGAAGTCGATTAATTTTGGGGTCAATTCTGATTATCACCCCCCTTTTGACTTCATTGAAACTGCCAAGAGATGTTCTATGGACCAATTTAATTTTGCTAAATGGTTATTTAATGAAATCAGTGAGTTAAAGACCAAAAATCTGTCTCTTCATAGTAAGTTGGGGAAAATTGAAGCCAAAGTTGTGGGGCTAATGCAGCTCGAAGTGGAGAAGAATACCATTGTGAAGGATAACATACAAAAGGACAGCATTGTTAAAAATGATCTTGATAAAATTAAAGGAACCATGAAAAAAATTGCTGATCAGAACTGTAGAATTGCCAGACATAACTCTTTAATCATCAAAGCCATGACCGAAAGATTGGAGAAAACCCAGAAAAGAGAGTTGATTGTCAACCTTGATAAGGAGAAAGACCAAGATGAGAGGCCCAGGGGATCTCTAGCAGAACCATATCAAGTATGAAAGAAAAGCCCGACCTACCCCAAAATGAAGCTCAAGTAACATGGAGGAGTCGAGGGATATGAAGATGGACTGGAAGAAGTTCAGCGAGCTTAAAGTCCTATGGATTAAGCGTAGGCTGGAGCTGATTTTATACATTGCCGACCGATGGCTTTTTATGACTTTTGTGGTATCTATTTTGGTAGTTTCTCTGGTAGCCTTTTTGTCTTTTGGACCTTTGTTTTGGTCTTTGTTTGTAATGTTACTTTGTGGTTTCGGGTCCCTGTAAAACTCGTTTATCCCTCTTATCAAAAACACAAGTTAGGGGGAAAATATAAATTAATTATAATTAAACATGGATACAATGAATGAATATATTTTTAGATTTATATTAATTAATCATGTAAAATTTAAGAGATGAAAAAATAGATAAAATTAAGGAGCTCTAGTTCATAAACTCATAATTAATGGCGTATGATGTTTTATAAAAGAAATAATTATTATATTGATGAATTTTAAATTTAGTAGCTTTTAATAATCCAAATTCATTTATTTATTGGGAAGCCATAGCACTTTGCATACTAATCTATGACCTAGCATTATTGCATGAAAATAAGTTAACAAAGAGATTCAAAATATATTTATCATGTAGGGGAGAGGGGCTCATAGTGGAGCACCCTAACTTCACCTTTCTCAAAATCCTACGTGAAAATTTCAAACCACTCCCAATTTTGTACAATAGTTTATTTGAAAACTCACGTGCTTCTATATTTCGTTTTAGGGCCACATCATCAATATGATGACACATCAACATGCTTTTTGTTTAGGTATCCAAAAAAGGCCCCAAAAAGAACTGAGACCAATAGTGGTGCATTAAGTCATGTTTTATTGGTGTGCTAATGTGGCATCACATGATTTGTTAGTTTGTGTATTTTATGGATAAAAAGTGTTTTGCAATTGGATATTAAGGTGCTTCACTATGAGACCCACTGAGGACTACTTCTATCCCCACTATTGGACCTCGCTCCAATATGGACCCCTCTCCCCTAAGACATTTAAGGAGAAGTGGAACCGTTTTTAGAGGGAATCTCATTCATAATTATTATTATTTTTTTAATGCGAGCAAAAATTTATGCCCAAGCCACCCTCGTGCTACTATAAATTAAGGTGCTTGTATGTACTTTGGGGAGTTTGTTGGTTTTGGTCTTTTTGAATGGTTTGAAAATAAATTTATAGATTGTGAGAAGGAAGGCCTCTTTGAGCATTACTAAAGGCAGTTTAAAAAAAAAAAAAAGATTTGATGGGTATGGGATTCAACATTCATATCAAGTATTGTGGGATTTGAATATTGTATGGTTTTTTTGAAGGTTTAGTATACCTAATCTATTTTTGTAGGTTGTAGTCACAATTGTTTTGTTTTTATTGAAAATATAATTATCATTATTCATCAACCATATGCTCTCACATTGTCATCATAGAATTTGGATTATTAAAAATGAAGAATAATGTAAATATTTACTCGTCTTATGCTCTCACCTCTCACATTCTCACTTGAAATCTAAATATTGAAATGATAAATATTTTTAAATAATATTATTATTCTTTAATTATTTCTTGATATTTTCGCAAATTTTAAAGATTTATCAATTTCAAAATAAATTTATTTTTTGAAAATCAATTATAAATAAAATCTTAATTTATAAAATATTTATCTATTCCTTAACTTTTAAGGGGTCTAAGTTACGCAATCCTCATTTAAGGACGCCATGAATCCACCGTCATGCATTACGGTGGCGGTTACATCTTTATCATGGGAAAATTGGCTACGTAACCGCCGAGCCTCCCCTTTACTGTATAACGCCTCGCTTAATTTGGACGTTACGGTTAGCAACATGCTTTTGCTTTCAGTCTTCGGTAAATATAATCCCAAGTCATTTTGTATAACAAATCATACTTATAAGGATTCATTAAATCAACACAAAAAAGGGGCGTAGGCTACCCCTATGGGCTTAAGACCAACCTATTATTAATTAGAGTTTACTAAACTCAGGAAAATATATAGTTAGAATAATAAATGATGGTTTATAAATTCTTTCCAATAAGATATATTTTAATTGTTTTAAATATATAATGGTGGAACATATATTGATTTTAACATATAATTTAAATATTTCTGTTATAAAATAATAAATTGATTTTTATATAAAGTTAGATTGGTTGATTAAAATGGATTTTCATATAAAGTTGAATATTTGATAAAAATTGATTGCTATACAAAAATATATTACTTGATAAAAAATAGACTTTTGTATCTATCGATTAAAAATCGCTTTTTTTTATAGAAGGTATAGATTATTTGATTTCCAGATTGTTTCTATATGTATAGTTCTTTATTTTGCTATGTAGACTCCAATCTTGGGGATCACTCCCTTTCCATTTAAAACATAAAAGATAACATTTATTTTTAGCTTAATTAGACTATAGCACAATTATAGCTCTCTCTCTCTCTCTCTCTCTCTCTCTCTCTCTCTCTCTCTCTCTCTCCATATGTGTGTGTGTGTCTTTATCGCTTTTTAGGGGCTATTATACAAGGAGATCATTTATCTCACTTTCATTTGGTTGTTGAGATCCATAGTCTATTTCAAGAAATCCACCACCTCCTTGCCTTCATCTCTTTTGGGCTCTGCATCAATGAGTTGCTAGATAGTATGAATGAATTCCATTAGACTATCAAAGAATCATTAGCTAGTGGTGTCGCGATTCCCCTAAAGGTAGGCCCATCTTGAGAACTACATTTTGAAGAGTATTGTTGAGGCCTTCTAGCAAGTTCTCGTAGGATCATCACATTGGTCAATGTATTTTTCATATCCTTATCCTCAACTAAATCCAATAATATCATCCCCATGGACATGGAGGAAATGTGAAATTCACTCAAGATGTAGGCGTCTATAACAAGCATAAATCCTAAGGATCCATTGAATGAAAAAAATAGTAAGAGAGGTTGTAGAATAAGTTTTGAAAAATCTTCTAAGATGCAATTAAGAGATTATCCCAAGGAATGCCATTTGTCAAGTGTTGTTGGTTAAGTGAACACTTGTATCTATTATGCTAAAATGACTAATAGTGGAATATTGTTTATTATATTTACATTTCTAGGTTATTGCATTTTGGCCCCTACCTTCTTATTATGAAAAATATGTGTGTGAAGTGGTGTCATTCAAAATTTACTATGCCATGAAAGTTGGTAGATCTCTCCTTGTCTCAACTACCACATTAAACTATATTATAATCATCATTGCATACCCCATATCTAATGCATTTTCTCTTTGTGGGAAGTGACATCAAAGTTAGTCATAGTTGTCAAAGTGGGAATGTTCCCAAATTAGCAGTATTGCTAATTATTTGACCCTTGCCCATGTCTACAACATTGCTTGCAAAGTAATTATCCAAGATTTCATCAACTTTACTTTTGTTAGGAATTGTATGCATAAAATGTCAATTAAATGCAAATAAAGATTAAACAGAGAAATGAAAAAAATAGAAATAATAACAACAAGAGACAATATTTAACGTGGTTCACCCAAACTTGTGCTACGTCCACCAATAGAGAGTCCAATATTATTATCCAAAGAAATCAAACCGACATAACCAAGTAATCCTTGCAACTCAATATCGCTGTAAATGCTACAAATACAACAAGTCAACAAAAACCCAAACCCTTAGCCTTTATCAAGACTTATGTCAGTTACAAAATTAGGGTTTTATGTCGGCCAATAGAAAATAACACCTAACAATGCCTTTTATAAACATAATTAAAATCGGTGGAGAGGCTCTCTGCAGGGCTCTGCCCCTCAATTCTTCCCTCGTGATAAATTTAACCTTCTCGAAGTCTCTGATTAGGGCTCCATATACCACACTCCCACTTGGAGATCGACGATTCCACTCCATATCACCTCACTTGGTATCGTCATAATACCAATAACCCTATAGCTCCCACCGGAAATAAGCACTTAGACCTTGTTATGATTTTATTGTTTTAGTCTTGAAGACCAATTCAAAAGCCGAAGAGGAGCTCAACTTCCTTGGCACTACCTTTGTAAACATATCCGTTGGATTATCATCTATATGTATCTTTTCTAGCCTTAATTGCCCATCATCCAACACCAACCAAATGAAGTAATACCTCAACTATATGTTTTTTGTCTTTGAATGAAAAGAAAAATTCTTTGCAAGATGTATGGCACTTTGGCTATCTATAATCAAATAACTGTTGACCTGTTGTTTTCACAATTTTTCCATGAAAGATTGTAGTCATATCATCTCCTTGCTTCCCTCTGTTGCAGCCACATACTCTTCCTCTATGGTGGCTAAAGCAACCACCTTTTGTAACTATGAGATCCAACTTACTGTTGTCCCACCTATAGTAAAGACATAACCTATAGTAATCCGCCTAGTATCAATATCCCCTACCAAATTTGAGTCTACATAACCTACTAAATCAGTATTAGAGTCCCCAAAACATAAATGTTTATTGGATGTACCTTTCAAATACTTGAGAACCCATTTTATTGCATTCCAATACTCCAATCCAGGATTACTCATATACTTGCCTACGACTCCAACAACATGTGCAATATATGGTCTCATGCATACCATGGCATACATTAAACTTCCTATAGCTGAAGCATATGGTACCTTAGACATTTTGTCTTCCTCCTCTTGTGTCTTTGGATACATCTCCTTAGTCAATTTCAAATGACTAGGCAAAGGTGTGTTGATAGCTTTTGCATTCTCCATGTGGAATCTTTGCAACACCTTTTCAACATAACCATCCTAAGATAGAGTCAATTTTTTGTTCTTCCTATCTCTACAAATTTTCATAACAAAGATTTATTTTGCTACCCACAAATGCTTCATAGCAAATGATTTTGCTAACTGCTATGTTAACTCACTTATGTGATCCATGTTAGACCTTGATATAAGCATGTCATCAACATATAAACATAAAATAATGTAGCTGCCATTATCCAACCTCTTCAAATAAACACAACGGTCAGAATTACACCTGCTATAGCCTTGCTCAGCCATAAAACTATCAAATTTCAAGTACCATTGTCGAGGTGCTTGTTTCAAGCCATATAAACTCTTCTTCAATATGCATACCAATTTCTCCTTACCTTTGACCTCAAATCCTTGGGGTTGTTCCATATATATCTCTTCCTCCAAATCACCATGGAGAAAGGCGATTTTCACATATAGCTTTTCCAAATGCAAATCTTCAACAACCACAATACTTAAAACAGTATGAATAGAAGTCATCTTCACAACTGGAGAAAAAATTTCAGCAAAACCAATTCCTTTTTTCTATGCAAATCCTTTGACAACTAAACTGGATTTAAATATGTTCTTACCTCCATCTTCCTCTTTTAGCCTATAAACCCATTTGTTTGGTAAAGCCTTTT
This sequence comes from Sequoia sempervirens, assembly GCA_007258455.2. Taxonomy (NCBI): domain Eukaryota; kingdom Viridiplantae; phylum Streptophyta; class Pinopsida; order Cupressales; family Cupressaceae; genus Sequoia; species Sequoia sempervirens. The sequence goes on along the minus strand of VDFB02248406.1, from coordinate 23,427 downwards.
AAACTGCAGATAATTTACATAATTCTGAAGTCTGATTTTTCAGCAAGGAGTCCATTTCTTCTTCCATTGCATGCTCCCACTGAACCTTTGTATCTACCTGCATAGCTTCATCATACCCTTTAGGTTCACCAACATCTATTAACAAAGTAGAATACAATGAGGGAGAAAACCTTTCAGGAGGTCTACTTAGCTGTGTTGACTATCTAACATTCACTAGAGTTTGTGGAATTTATTGTTGCTATTGCAGTGCATGATGAACCACTAGAACATCACTATTTGGAGTATCATCCAACACCACAAAATCCTTTTATTTCTTCTCATGTTGTTGCAACTGATCTTTGTACAACACCTTCTCATTGAATACAACATCCCGGATTCTCACAATTTTTAGATTTTCAACATCCCAAAGCCTATAACCAAATCCATCAATGCTATATCCAACGAAGATACACTTTTTTTGATTTTGCATCCAACTTGGTTCTATTTTTAGAATCTACATGTGCAAATGCTTCACATCTGAAGGTTTCGAGAAAAGAATAACTCACCTTCTTACCTGTCCATGCTTCCTATGGAATACTACAACCCAAAGGAATTGAAAGACCTCTATTAATTAACTATACAACTATATTGACAGCCTCTACCCACATGTTTAAAGGTAGCCCAACATGCAATCTCATGCTCCTTGCATGCTCCATTATTGTCCTATTCATGCACTCAACCACTCCATTTTCTTGTGGAGTCCCTGGAACCATTTTCTGCCTATGAATTCCATTAAAGGAACAATAATCCTCAAATTATTTGCTGCAATACTCACCACCATTATTAGATCTAAGACATTTTAATCTTTTATCCATCTCATTCTTAACCAAACTTCTCCATTTCTTAAATGTTTCAAATACATCAGATTTTTGCTTAGAAAATAAATCCAAACCTTCCAATTGCATCATCTATGAATGTAACATAATACTGAAATCCACTGAGAGAAGATACCTGAGCTGGTCCCCATACATCTATATGCACAAGCTCCAACTTTTCATCTTTCTTTTGATTCCCATCCTTGAGAAAAATAACTCTTTGTTTTCCATACACACAACTTTCACAAAAATCCATATTAATGCATTTCAGACCTGGTAAAAATTTCTTAGAATGAAGTACCTTCATACCTTTTTCACTCATATTCCCAAGTCTGTTATGCCACAGTGTTGTCTCAGAACCTACAATAACTATTTTAGTCTCTTCCTGTGAACCCGCAACAACTATTCCTGAACCTGTTTGTGTTTTCTCTACAACAACTAAAGTAGAAGGAACAATATGACCTGTACAAAGATAGAAGGTTCCTACTTTCACACCTTTTGCTACTATTAAGACACCTTTTGAAACCTTCCAATTTTTATCATTAAAAGTAATTGTGGAGCCTTCATCCCTTAGCTGCCCCACTAATATTAAATTTCTACTCAATCTTTGAATTTTCCTTACCTCTTGTAGTAGCCAATGATTCCCATTCTGTAACTTAATCTTAATTCTTCCCTTTCCAAAAATCTGACAGGGTTTGTTATTTCCCAAATAAACTAGCCAAAATTCCCCTTGGACATAATCAAGAAAATAACTTATATGGGGCGTAACATGAAATGAGGCCCTTGAATCTGAAACCCATGAATCAATGTCATGGGAGAATCAAAGCAGCATCCTTATCGATTTAGTACTTACCACTTTCGCCTACTCCTCCTTCGCCCCTCATTTCATAATCCAAATCCTCTCAAACAACCCCACACGTGCACCAACCTCCCTGTCTCTAGATTGGGACCTTTGTCCCTTTGATTTCATGACTTCCTAGAACTTCCAAAATTGTTTCCCAACCTTTTTCACTGCCAACATTCAAAAACACTTTGATGTGGGATGTAAACGCTTTCTTTTCTCCTATGTATCTCTCACAACACCAACAACATCATCAAATTTTCACCATAATTGCTAACAACCATTACCACTTAGCTATTCGACTTTCGTGCAAAGAACACAAAACGCAAGAGCCCTAACTTCTTCATCAAAGCTTACATTTTCAAAAGTTAATTGACCGATAACCGTGATAAACTCACTAAATGATAAAAAATTGACCCACCTTCTACCATTTCATATTAAATGTAAATGCTTCATAAGAAATACCTTATTTGAAGTGGAAGGTTTTTCATATAGCACTTCGCTGTGGCTTCCATCAACTCTTGAGTTGTCTTTCAGTTAAGGTTTCCATCAACTCTTGAGTTGTCTTTGTTGTTGTAATATTGAATGCCATCGATTGTGCCAAGTATAAACGAATGGCTCCTAGTGCCTTTCTGTCTAAAAGATTCCAATCCTCATCACTCATTGTTGTCGGTTTCTTGGCTATTCCTTCCAACGGCCTCCATAAATCCTTCTGATAGAGATGATCCTCCATCTGCATCTTCCATAACTGATAGTTCTGCTCATTGAATTTATCTACCTTCAATTTACCCTCATATGCCATTGCTCCCACTTAACCGTGAGACTCCCACTCAATTGTGAGACTTTCCTATAGACAATAATCGAACACAACCCACTCTAATACCACTTGTTAGGAATTAAATGCATAAAATATCAATTAAATGTAATTAAAGATTAACAAAGGAATGCAAAAATATAGAAATAATAACATCAAGAGACAATATTTAATGTGGTTCACCCAAACTCGGTCTACATCCACCAACAAAGAGTCCAATATTATTATCCAGTAAATCGAACTGATTACAACCAATAATCCTTGCAACTCAATACCGAGAAAAATGCTGCCAATACCATATCAATGGAAAGTAAACCTAACCCTAGCCTTTATCGAGACCCTATGTCGCCATAAAATGCTACCCCTTGATGACGCTTAGTATTGCCCCAAAACCCCATTAAATAATTTGGGGGAAACCATGTCGATAAAAATGGGGAAAATTTTTAACCCTGAATCGACAGGGTTCCATTTACCAACAAGGATGGCTTAAGAGAAGTTAAGAGAGGACTTGGTAAGAGAAGATGGATGAAGGGTAGATAAGAGGATATAGGTTAAGGAATCCTAAGAGGATGGCTTAAGGGGAGTTAAGAGAGTGACTTAATGGGATGCAAGAGGATGGATTAAGGATAGAAAAAGGGTGGATTAAAGGGTCCTAAGAGGATGGCTTAAGGGGATATGGAATCAATTATAAAAAATTTATAAAATGAAAATGAATTATTTAGTTTTATATTTTGACTATCAATTAAATTTATAAAACTATATAGTTACCTATATCTAGGTTCATTTTCCATTGTAATATATATGCATGTCCTCTCTTTTTTGTAATGCATCTAGTTTTGGGAGACTTGAAACAAAAAATGATTTAAAAATATAATTAGGAAATGACTTAAGACTAACATAAGAACATAGAGGTTTGGCCACCATTTCACCCTTTTAAATCATTTTAGACATGGGTTTCTTATTTCATTTCCTTTCTTTCTCTTGTCCTCATTGAAGGTTTCTATGTATGCGCATTTGAAAAATAGGAGGGCGTCAATTCTGCATGAGGGCCTCATCTTGCTTATAATGGAGCATGAGAAATCCCTCATTCCTACTAAATATATTAAGGGAAAGGAAAATGCTTGAAGTGATGATTCTTGCTCAATTGGTTCAGATACCGGTGCTATTGGGGAGGAGGAGTGGAATGAGGAGGGCAAGGATAGGTCTTCTTCTCCTGTGGCCGCCCCTTCCAAGAAAAGAAAGAAGGGAAACCCTAAAGGAAAATGGGCTACCAAGAGGATAATTATTCAGGAGGCATAGTCCTAGTTTGTTGGCAATGATATAGAGGTTGGTTCTGGGGATTCTAGGTCTAAGGAAAATGCTACGGGTATTAGGCAGGATGATGTTGAGGTGGGTGGTAAGGAGGAGGGTTTGTAGGATAATGTAGCGAGGGATTCTAAGCACATTGCCAAGTTGAAGAATCAAGCACCAATTTTTTTTTTAAACGATTCCATGGAGCATTGCAAGGAGAAGGGTTTATAGGAGAAGACGGTTGAAATTGACAATTCCCCAGTTTGTAACACACCAAGTGTGGAACCCTCTGGTGATAAATCTATGCAAGAGGAGGGAATTAATATGAGGCATGGAAAGCCAAAACCTCTTAAGGTAAACCCATTGTTAGAGGATTTCTCGTATCTAAATGATGATACCACCTCAATCTTCAAACTCCTTGACATGACACGTGCAGGGGCCACTAGCACTTTCAAGTTGGAAAAGTGGACTCTTCAAGAATTCAATAGGGTAAATATCAAGATCAGGGGATTGAAAGAAAATGCACACAAAGTATTCCGTAGGGCTCAGCCTCAAATATTTTGATATATAGAATTTTCTATCTTGAGTGTTCTTTTTCTAACTTCAAGTCCTTATGTGAGTAGTGTCTAGCTGAGTTGGAGACCAAGGTTTTGGATACCAATGCAGACATCAAAAAACTCTTGCAAGCCTGCCAAATTTCCTTTAAGAATAGTGTTGATTCCTTGGAGGTCTTGTTCTGCAAGATTAGTGAGCTAAGAGAAGACCAACTCTACTAAACTGAGCTGATGGAGAAGGACCAGGTGGCTAAAGGGAAAGGGAAAAAGGTTGGAAAGGACGATGTCAAAAGCCCTGCTACTAGAGGGAAACATAACCTGAGGAAGTCCTTTGAGGATGAGAAAAAAGAATCGTTGGACATGATTGGCCTTCATAGGAACCAAGAACTTGAGGTGGCCAACACCTTAAGGAGCATGAAATATTGTCTAGTTCTATGCTTTTCTTTGTTGCTTTCCTTGTTGCAGGGTCTTTGTTTTTTTCCTGTTGTTTTGCTATTTTTTGCTGATGGTTGTTGCTAATGGTTTAATGTTTCATCTTTAAGCAACATTTTGTATGTTTAGTTGTAAAGGGTTTTAGGTCCCTTCAAAATCTTTTTTTTCCCATATAATCAAAAAATAAGAA
>VDFB02248406.1:0-18352 GCA_007258455.2 Sequoia sempervirens | reverse complement strand
TAGCACAAGTTTGGGTGAACCACGTTAAATATTGTCTCTTGTTGTTATTATTTCTATTTTTTTCATTTCTCTGTTTAATCTTTATTTGCATTTAATTGACATTTTATGCATACAATTCCTAACAAAAGTAAAGTTGATGAAATCTTGGATAATTACTTTGCAAGCAATGTTGTAGACATGGGCAAGGGTCAAATAATTAGCAATACTGCTAATTTGGGAACATTCCCACTTTGACAACTATGACTAACTTTGATGTCACTTCCCACAAAGAGAAAATGCATTAGATATGGGAGTATGCAATGATGATTATAATATAGTTTAATGTGGTAGTTGAGACAAGGAGAGATCTACCAACTTTCATGGCATAGTAAATTTTGAATGACACCACTTCACACACATATTTTTCATAATAAGAAGGTAGGGGCCAAAATGCAATAACCTAGAAATGTAAATATAATAAACAATATTCCACTATTAGTCATTTTAGCATAATAGATACAAGTGTTCACTTAACCAACAACACTTGACAAATGGCATTCCTTGGGATAATCTCTTAATTGCATCTTAAAAAATATTTTCAAAACTCATTCTAGCCTCTTACTATTTTTCATTCAATGGATCCTTAGGAGGATTTATGCTTGTTATAGACCATACATACCGAAAGTGAATTTTCACATTTCCTCCACATGTCCATGGGGATGATGCTGATTTAGATGAGGATAAAAGATATGAAAAATACCATGACCAATGTGATGATCACACGAGAACTTGCTAGAAGGCCTCAACAATACTCTTCAAATGTGTAGTTCCCAAGATGGGCCTACCTTTAGGAATGAGACACCACTAGCTAATGATTCTTTGATAGTCTAATGGAATTCATTCATACTATCTACAGAAGCAACCTATCATAGACCCCAAAATGAGATGGAAGGCAAGGAAGGTGGTGGATTTCTGAAATAGACTATGGATCTCAACAACCAAATGAAAATTGAATAAATGATCTCCTTGCTCACTAATAATAGCCTAAACATTAAAGATGCAATACACACACATATGAAGTGGGTGGGGAGGGAAGGGGAGGAGAGAGAGAGAGAGAGAGAGAGTCTTAATATTGAGTAAATTTTGGCACTTTTAATAAGCCTACAAATAGAGCTATAATTGTGTGTTATAAAGGTCTAATTAAGCTAAAAATAAATGTTATCTTTTTATGTTTTAAATGGAAAGGAGCAATCCCCAAGATTGAGTCTACATAGCAAAAATAAAGAACTATACATATAGAAACAACAATCCAAATCAAATATCTACCTTCTATAAAAAAAAAAAATGATTTTAATCCAATGGATACAAAAAGTCTATTTTTTATCAAGTAATATATTTTTGTATAGCAATCAATTTTTATCAAATATTCAACTTTATATGAAAATCCATTTTAATCAACCAATCTAACTTTATATAAAAATCAATTTATTATTTTATAACAGAAATATTTAAATTATATGTTAAAATCAATATATGTTCCACCATTATATATTTAAAACAATTAAAATATATCTTATTGGAAAGAATTTATAAACCATCATTTATTATTCTAACTATATATTTTCCTGAGTTTAGTAAACTCTAATTAATAATAGGTTGGTCTTAAGCCCATAGGGGTAGCCTACGCCCCTTTTTTGTGTTGATTTAATGAATCCTTATAAGTATGATTTGTTATACAAAATGACTTGGGATTATATTTACCGAAGACTGAAAGCAAAAGCATGTTGCTAACCGTAACGTCCAAATTAAGCGAGGCGTTATACAGTAAAGGGGAGGCTCGGCGGTTACGTAGCCAATTTTCCCATAAAGATGTAATGCCACCGTAATGCATGGACGGTGGATTCACGGCGTCCTTAAATGAGGATTGCGTAACTTAGACCCCTTTAAGTTAAGGAATAGATAAATATTTTATAATTAAGATTTTATTTATAATTGATTTTCAAAAAAATTGATAAATCTTAAAATTTGTACACAGTATATAATTAAAGAATAATAAGAATTATTATTTAAAATATTTATCATTTCAATCATTTAGATTTCATGAGAATGAGGTGAGAGCATATGACGAGTAAATATTTACATTATTCTTCATTTTTAATAATCCAAAATCTATGAAGACAATGTGAGAGCATATGGTTGATGAATAATGATAATTATATTTTCAATAAAAACAAAACAATTGTGACTACAACCTACAAAAATAGATTAGGTATACTAAACTTCAAAAAAACCATACAATATTCAAATCCCACAATACTTGATATGAATGTTAAATCCTTCATACCCATCAAATCTTTTTTTTTTTTTTAAACTGCCTTTAGTAATGCTCAAAGAGGCCTTCCTTCTCACAATCTATAAATTTATTTTCAAACCATTCAAAAAGACCAAAACCAACAAACTCCCCAAAGTACATACAAGCACCTTAATTTATAGTAGCACGAGGGTGGCTTGGGCATAAATTTTTGCTCGCATTAAAAAAATAATAATAATTATGAATGAGATTCCCTCTAAAAACGGTTCCACTTCTCCTTAAATGTCTTAGGGGAGAGGGGTCCATATTGGAGCGAGGTCCAATAGTGGGGATAGAAGTAGTCCTCAGTGGGTCTCATAGTGAAGCACCTTAATATCCAATTGCAAAACACTTTTTATCCATAAAATACACAAACTAACAAATCATGTGATGCCACATTAGCACACCAATAAAACATGACTTAATGCACCACTATTGGTCTCAGTTCTTTTTGGGGCCTTTTTTGGATACCTAAACAAAAAGCATGTTGATGTGTCATCATATTGATGATGTGGCCCTAAAACGAAATATAGAAGCACGTGAGTTTTCAAATAAACTATTGTACAAAATTGGGAGTGGTTTGAAATTTTCACGTAGGATTTTGAGAAAGGTGAAGTTAGGGTGCTCCACTATGAGCCCCTCTCCCCTACATGATAAATATATTTTGAATCTCTTTGTTAACTTATTTTCATGCAATAATGCTAGGTCATAGATTAGTATGCAAAGTGCTATGGCTTCCCAATAAATAAATGAATTTGGATTATTAAAAGCTACTAAATTTAAAATTCATCAATATAATAATTATTTCTTTTATAAAACATCATACGCCATTAATTATGAGTTTATGAACTAGAGCTCCTTAATTTTATCTATTTTTTCATCTCTTAAATTTTACATGATTAATTAATATAAATCTAAAAATATATTCATTCATTGTATCCATGTTTAATTATAATTAATTTATATTTTCCCCCTAACTTATACTTATAGTTTAGAAATCAATTATAATTTATCTCTCCCAATTTTAATTTAACTATCCATGAGAATTCAAGATATATTCATTCCAACAATTATCAAATTAAATTAATTAATAACATTCCTTTATCCATAATTTTTTGTCAATTAATCATTTTATGTTAATTCACATAGATGAGCTTTAATTGGTGTTCTCAATTACTCAAACTAGCTCCTTAAATTTTTCATGTCTACATGATAATTTTAATCCATTCACAATAATCAATCAATTTTTAACTAATCTTTTTATAGGGACGTAAAATTTTCTTGTGACCTCATGCAACATTAACTAAATGATTATATTATTCAATAGGCAATCCACTTCAATTAGGGTACACCACCTAATTAAAATAATTATATTATTTAATTAGTCAATTTTCCTCACACATAATAAAATAAGTTTATTATTTAATTATCTTATTTTCCACCTCACATGGCTAAAATAATTAAATAATTTTATTACTAAATTGAGACTATATTCCCTCCACTAAATTTTAAGAATAAGGAAGCCCCTCAATGCACTTGTTTCCCACATTCCTATGGTTGCAATAACTTACTATTTTTAGTAAATGCAATCCTATTCTTTCATCTTCAAACAAAGTCCATCATAACCCTTCATCCTCTCCTCAATTCTATGAAATTATTCTCATTCATTCTCCATTATTGATTTTCTCATCACATCTCCATCATCCATCTATTGGTGTAAGTACTAACTATATCAAACTAGTTAGTTTTTAGCATACCTAGAGAGAGTCGTATTCACATTTGTTAAGTATCCACTTGGGGAATTTTAGCCTTTCGTCTCACTTCATCTAATTAAGATTTGTGTCCTCATCATTTGAGACACCTACTACATACATACTTTCCACTTGCTCAAACACTTGTCAAGTGAGCTCATAAGTCTTACACATTTAGAGGGTTAGTCATTTGTTCATTCCTACCTTCCTACCTCATCCACCTTGCCTATATATGCAAGGTTTCTCACTATATTTGCACATTCTTTATTTTAAATTTATAGGCATACTATTGTGCTCATATTTTCACTTGTGTAAGGTTATCAATCCGATCTCTTTGATCTTAACATTCTCCAACATGGTATCATAGCCTTGATAGAACATTACTTCCTACATCAAGGTGAATCTTGCATATAGACCTGTCATCAAAGCATCATAGAGCCATTTTGAAAATTATGTATTGATTTATTTATTTTTTAGTAAGTTATTCTTTCAAAACAATAGTGTGTGCACACTTTGGTAGCCATCTTTGTGTTGAAGGTGTTTTATTTTAGCATCTAATCTACATCTTCTACACATCAGAAAAAAAAAATGATTTTTTGGGTTTTGTTTGGAGCAACAAAAAATCGTCTAGGTATCTATTGGCCTTTGTAGATAGTAATCAAATATTACAAAAAATGCTATGAAAATAACACAATGCAAGCATTTTTCCTTTAGTTCAAAGTTTGATTTTTTTTAATCAAATTGCATCTTCAACAAGTTGGAAAGATTAAAAAAAAAGGTTTTGATTGTAATATCAAAAATAAAATTGGGTATCTGTTAGATTTTACATATAGCAAGTAGATTTTGCAAAAGCTAAATCGGAAATGTCTTGGCTATTGCTGATGAAAAATAAAATATTTTGATAACTTTTGATCAATAACTCAAAATTGAGAGTTGTTTTCTTCAAAATTTAATATTTTTCATTTTCAATCCATTGGACTTACATTGTAAAAAATACTAAATTATAAAGTGTCAAATTTTGGGTGTTCTCAAATATTGAATCTAGGGGGTGTCTTGTGTTGTGCCTTTGAGCACTTTCATGAGTTGTGTCTTTGAACACTTTCACATTTTCCATAAAAATTTCTTCCAACACTTCATTTTTGTTTTAGATGGTAGTAGTCGTGTCTCGAAAATCCACGGAAAATCAATTATGTTTATTGTAAGAAGAAAATACATACCATAGACGAATACATGTTTGAACAACTTCATGACTTGGAACTTTCTTGGTAACTTCAATTACAACAAATTTGTATTAAAAATGGAATCAACTTGTCAGAATATTCTAAACTAGCACTTACAAAAATATCCAATCTCATTTAGTCATCTTTTGAGACATCACCATCATTTGAAGATGCACAATGTAGTTGGATGACATGCATTGTGATCTCATCACCTGATGCTACTTCAAAATTGATAATTTCTTCCTTGAGAACTTTCAAAGATTCAATGCACCAAGATATTGTCCTTCCAGATCTACCATATTGGGACATATTTCTACTTGATATTCCTCCTTTGTTTACATAATGTCATCAAATTGCACCCAGTGCAATTTCACATTACATAACCCTCCCTTTAGCTTAATTAAAGATGATAATGAAAATTACCCTTTTCCTTAGCTTCAATCCATCCTTGACCCTTTTTTTTTTTTATCTTCAAGTGAATTCTTTGTCAGAAACACTTTTATAATGAGAAGAAGTCTGTCTGTCGCACGAACGTCCTAACAAGATCTATGATTTTGTGTTTGTTGCAACATTACACTTTTCCCTACCCGCGAAGTGTAACACCCATGTGGTTGCAGATGTGCCTGAAAATGCCTTCTTGTGTTGCACCCCATCTTATTGTTATTGAGTTACTTTTACCTTCATAAGTAAATGGGATGATAAATGCAATCATGATTTTGATATGTTTGATAAAGTAATGGAATACTGAAACAGGTATTAAGTTATTATTGCTTTGAAGGAGTAATTATGTTTATAATGATGAAGTACATTAAAAGAATATGTATTGCAATATGAATATTCTAATGTTGTATGACGAAAGTGGATTCATGTGAATGTATAACTATCATTGCAAATATGACAAGTTGGATGGAGGTACAGGTTCACACCTCTGGAAGAGAGGGGAAGTATCACTCAGGAGAAGTGTTTGGTTGGGTAACCTTGAATGAAGCCTAATCAAACTTTCACACACTCACTTCTAAATATAGTTGAGTCAAGTCATAGTCTCGGGTTATTAGTAAGTCATCCTTTAGACATGTTGTGTTTACACTAGACAAGATTATGATTTCTATTAGGAGCATTCTTGGATTGAATTATGTGATTGAATCTCGAGTCTTTGAGCTTTCCATCCATTCGTATGTATGTTAACTATAAACATATATATGGGTATATATATATATATATATTTGCATAATAGCATAAGAATGTGCATATGTATGTAAGTAGAAATACTTACAAGTACACAAACATGGGGAATCAATTATATATATATGTGTGTATATATGTATACACTCAATATATAAACATGTCGACGAGGATATGAATGAATGTATGTGTTTTAATGAAAGAATCAAAGTAATGATATATATGTTTAATATATATATTAATATGTGTGTGTGAAGTACGTAGCGGAAATATACATTGCATATATAAGTATATATATAAACATATATATCGTATTGTCTAAATCATTTGTAAATATATATATGTGTGTGTGTGTGTGTGCGTGTGTGTATGTATACACACATGCATATTGTTTGGCAGAAAATGATAACATGGATACATGCATTCATATATCGAATTGTTTATTTAATGAACTTGTTGTTAATGAATATATATATATATATATTATATGCTATATATAATACATATGCATTATCAATCTGTGAATTACAATAATATAGTATATGTGTTTGTAATCGAATAGATGAATAATGCATTTGTAATTTTGTAAGATGGTATATATATATATTATAGCACTGATTATATGTTAGGTGCATGAATGAGAAGGTAAAATCAAGCCTAAAACATAGGAACCTTTTGATACATATTGAATGAGCTTGTATTTAAAATTATTGCGTTGTTAGGAATATATACAAAGGGCAGCGCATGAATTCACTTGATCATTTGCAAATAAAATATTTATCAAAGTTTGAGAGCTGTAAATTAGCATAGTCATAAGAAATGAAATATTGGATTCATATAAGTAAAATGTTGCAGCCAAAGACTATGGTGCAACTTTAGAAGAGAGCCAAGAGGAGTCTTTAAACCAATGGCTAACCAAGAGTATACATCCTTGACCAACCAATAGACTAAGAAAGGGTCTAATGCATGACTAAGTCAACATTGAGATATGAGTCTATGAATTATAATTTCTGATACGTTTCATGGACAGTGCTAGAATATGTGGCATGGCCGATATAATGTGAACGTAGTACTACATGTAATAGCACAATACTAAGTATTAAACCACATTTATCATTGTTGATAATGGGTGATGGAAATACACAAGCATTAACCTGTTGTGTGAAGTTTATTAAACTCAATGATAAAGTGTTGAACACTAAATAAATACAACATATTGAGTCAAACATTAAACAACGCTATAATGTAGGAGGTCGACGCATTGAGATGTGTCAAATGTTGTCACGTCCCCTATTTTTTTAATTCATATTTTACAATGTTTAATTAAAATAATTATGGCGAAATAAAAGTGCAAAGAAATAAACAAATTAATTATATTTTAATTAAAGCTTTTATTTTGTAATTAATTGACAATTCTTATTAAGTAGAATAATTATTTTATTTGTAATTGATAGTTATTTCGTATGCAATTAAATGGTATCTCCTTATTAATTATTGAGAATAATTACTTTTCATATGCAATTAAAAAGGTAATTCTTCAATTATTTGTAGATGATAAATATGTTGCATAAAAATTAATTTTTTTTTTTTAATTTGTTTTCAAGATTCGGTTATTGGAAAATTTAGGGGGAAACTTTTTAAAAGGGGGAAAAGCAATAACAGCCATATAGTAGCCTTCATAAACCTTCTTTATTTCTCTGAAAAATGATAACTGAAAATCAAGAACTCGAGAATCGAAAATGTTTGTTTACAGCAGTCAAGCTTGTTGGGAAGAAATCCAAGGCAAAACCAAAACCTATCAATCCCAAGATCCCTCCCGAGCAAGCATTCTCTATGAGCAGATCAATATTCAATATTGTGAAAGAACATGGTACTCTTAACATAGCAAACGTCGGAGACCGTGTTCAAGTAAGTTTTGGAGATACACACGTCCATTCCTTTTCAGTTTTTATGGATATTTATATATACATTTTTTATTTCCTTCTCAAAATAAATGGTAGTCATCTCATGCTTCCAATTTGTTGCATGTCACCAACATCTCTTGCAGGAAATTCTTCTTCATACCACCACCATTCTGTTTTTTATATAAAGTAAATGTACCCATTAATTATTTGAGAACCCGCCTCTTTAGAGTTTACACAATATTCCTTGGCTAAGAAGATGACTGAATCTTCCAAGCATGAGATTGCTAAAAACTCAGATTTTCAACTCCTTAATCATTTATGCAAATCATATTAGCACCGAGGGCATGCCCATCGGGTCTCAAATCACAAGCCAATAGCCTTGATGTTGACATTGTTAAGTAACAGTTGAGATTCAATTTTCTTGCTTCTTTTTCTTACGGTGATGATACATCTAAATTTGTACTTACAAAGTTCTTGTAATAGGATGTACAAGTTTGCTTTGTATCTTTTTCACTATGCATCATTTCTCATACAATCCATTTTACATTTCGTTCCACAAGTTTTTCATTTCAAATGGTATGTACTTGTAAGCCTGTTTACTTATGTGGTATTCTTCTGAAAGTTGAGACCAACACCTATTGTACCCAATTAAACTCGGGGCATGCTCGAATGTGCCAATATTAAGTTCATGACAATTAGGCCGCACACCATGGATGTTGTGGGGCATCTCTTCACTCTCATATTCCCAATTAAACACAGGCCACTCTAGAACATACCATGTGTTCATTGTAACCTCGCCTTTCTACCTATTGATATTTTGTGTCACCTTTTCGTTGTGAGAAGGTAGTTGAAATTTGAAGTTCTCCTGAGTCACCAGCATAGCTCTCTGCTCTCTCAGACTCATTCATTGCTGCAGATCGTTTGTGGGATTTAATCAATTGTACCGCATGATTGATGTGCTTTGAATCCTTGGATCTAAAAGGAAATTTCCTCAACATAAATACTGCTAGGGAGTTTCAATATTGGCATGTAAATGGCATTAAATCTGATACCTGGAACATCAAAAATTATCCGCATTTAAGAAGTCCCTCCCTCTTGATGACTTGCAACACTCTTAGTGGTTGTTGGGTTAAAGTTAGTGCATTAACCATAAGTGGTCTTGAGCACATGGTTTTGTGCTAGTTGTATTTGTCCATGGTTTTGGAGCTCATGGTTTTGGGCCCATGGTTTTGCATGTATGGAAGTCTATATAATGGCTTGGTGACTCTATTGTATGTGTGGTTGGTTGAAGCCTCCAGGCTCAGCCCAGTTGGGGCTAAGGGTTAATATGAAGATCTTCATTGCTGGTTTTTCCCCGGTTTGGGGTTTTCCAGGGTAAATCACTTTGTTGTGATTGTGTTCTTATTCCATGCTTGATTTGTGTTTCTATTTTTATTCATCATCTAGTTCCTAACAAGTGGTATCAGAGCAAGGTTTTGGGATTTTCTTTTTGCTTGCACGTTTAGGTTTGTGAGTTGCATGTACTTGCATGTGTGTTGCATGTACTTGCATGGATTCGCATGTGGCTTGCATGTGCTTGCATGTTGATGCATGTAATATTTCCTGGTGTTTAAGGTTTTGGGTATTTCTTCTGTGAAGATTTCTCAGCTTAACAAGCTTGAGGAAGTCTAAAGGAATTAGCTGAAGATTGAGCCTTAGAGAAGTATTGAGCAATTCGACGGATGCATTAATGAAGAAAGTATAATGGGAGAAGTTTGAGCATGTGTGTAGTTGGAATGTTAATGAAGCGACGTGGTGAATGCACTCATTCTAGTTGTGATGGAGGTCTTGTTTGGATTTCAAGATGAATTTGGATTTCTCTCGATTTTGTCAAGACAGAAATTTGAGAAAGTCTGTGCAAGCTTGCTCGTGGTTGTTGTTGTAGGCATGTTGCCTGGTTAAATTTGTTGTATGCAGGTGCCCGTAGCCAAGGTTGGTTGTAGCAAGAACAAAATTGTAATGGAGTTGTATGTAAAATTTAATACATGTATTTGGGCTAATGGATGTCAGACCTGGTATGGCTTGCTCAATCCCTGAAAGGAAAGGCTTGGTAAGAGAGGAGTTCTCCCAGGTGGTAAGGGGGGCTTAGAGTCATGTGGATTCCCGGTTTGATGTCGATCTCGGTGACAGAGAGGGAATTGCACTTGGTGCTTGTGGAAGGGGGTTTTGGTGCTAACCCCAAGACCAAGTTTAAAGGGGAGATTGTTGGGTTAAACTAGCTCTTGGGTTAGAGTTAGTGGATTAACCATAAGTGGTCTTGAGCACATGGTTTTGTGCTAGTTGTATTTGTCCATGGTTTTGGAGGTCATGGTTTTGGGCCCATGGTTTTGCATGTATGGAAGTCTATATAATGGCTTGGTGACTCTATTGTATGTGTGGTTGGTTGAAGCCTCCAGGCTTAGCCCAGTTGGGGCTGAGGGTTAATATGAAGATCTTCATTGCTGGTTTTTCCCCAGTTTGGGGTTTTCCAGGGTAAATCACTTTGTTGTGATTGTGTTCTTATTCCATGCTTGATTTGTGTTTCTGTTTTTATTCTTCATATGGTTCCTAACAATAATAAATCCCATCAAGCATGAGTGTAACATGCCCATTGTTCTACTCAAAGAATTTTCTAACTTTTATCCACAAGTAAAATAATTCATGATGCCATCACATAGAAATAATTTTTGTCTCTTTAAAACAGAGATATCATGCACATTTGAAATAAACACTATTCTAAACTTCCATTGCATTACATTGTGATATAGCAATAATTCATCTTTCTCATTTCATTCAACGAAATGTTACATCTTTCCAAAGAAATGATTTTGCAAACTAGATGTCACACTACAATATGGCACCAGTTCATCCGAAACCATACTGCCAGACATACAAATCATCCCGAATGCTGCTATTAATATGCCAAGATATAGATACAGTCCATGTTCCTTTGGTGTAGGCATTCGGTTGTCCCTAATAATCGGTGCGCAAACATCCCCAAACCTGATCGCCAACCGATGAGGAGGGAAGCTACCACCTGCCAAGCTCGCCTAACCACTTAACTTAATGCGCCCTGAATTCACATATGTAGGGTGATGGTTCTACTCTTTGATGAAGATTTTGGTATGCAACCCCAAACAACCCTCTTGAGTTTAGTGTTGGGGTCCCACATAACCAGCGAACCTCGCGCTGTGTCGCACCCAAACTCTGCCGCCAGCGCAAACGATAAAAACCGGTTCCACTACTTTTAATAAAGCGTTCTCGCTACTCCAATACTTTGAGTGAAAATCATCCCATTCACATACACTACCCTAGCTCAATTTGGATTTTGACCATTTAATATACTATGCAAGGGTAATTTCCTTCCATAGGTAATCTTTAACCCCAGAAACAACCTATTCTCTTCTCCAATTCACAATGATACTTCTCCTAAGTATTCACATGCATAAGCTATCCCCTTCATTGGATATTCTAATCCTAGGATTAACTTATGAACTCCTTATGATTAAAATAACTCATAATCTAAAGTCTAAATAAGCTTCATCTTATTAAAAATACTCATCAATAGATGACTCCATTCAGGAATATATCACAATGATAAATGATTCTCATCAAGAGTATAATCGCAATAATAAATGACCTCAATCAAAGAGTAATCATATCAACAAATGACTCATTCAAAAGTATTCAAGAGTGTAATCTCATCAATAAAAGATTATTCAAAAATTAGATTTTCTCAATTAAATGACTTCATGTCAATAGTGTAAAAAATCCAATCAAGTAACAATTCCAACTCAATAGGGTAATCCACCTATGGCTCCAACCAAATAGTAATTCACAAACTCAAGTGATCAACTTAATCAAATAGGTTACTTTCAACCATGTTTTACCTTAATCCTAAGATAAAATCAATTCGATCATGTAGGTTATTCTCAACCCATATGCTTCAAGCAAAGATCAAATAAACAACCCAACTTAGTAGGTTAATCTTAACGTAGGGTTTCAAGCAATAATCAAGTAAGCTTCTTAACCCAAATAGGTTATTCTCAACCTAGGGTTTCAATCAACAATAAAGTAATGATCAAGTGATCATTTAAGTATAGGTTAACAATATGTCATCACATCCTATCATATCTTTCATATTAACACTATTGTTGTATTGCTAAACCTTATCATCCCAAGGTTTCCTAGCATTATAAGCTAACAGTGTCAAGTCACCTCATGTCATTGATACATTTCATGTTCTTTATACATGTAGACTATCTAAGTATAATCTAAATAGAAACATCATGGTCTAAATTCCCATATAGGGCATATAAAAATATTAACCTAATAGATAGGTTTCTTAAGCAATTATCAAACAAGACCATGCAAGTATAACAAGCATCACATATACTCAAAATCATTCCTTTCAACATGGTAATCAAAATTGTTTAACCTTTCTTTCATAAAATACAAAGGTTTAGATACTAGCATGCCTGTTAAATGTTATACTCCAATTGACCAATTGGTTCCTTAATAGCTAAATCCTCTCTAAGAATCAGCTTGCAACTCTTTCCACTTCTTAATCCCCTCTTCATAGAATTTCCTCACAATAACTCTCACACTATTTACCTTACAACTTCTGTCAGCTCAGAAAACAAGAATCTCTTAGATAAAAATAGCATTTGAGGTAAATAACGCCTCTATTTATACACAAAAATCAACATCTACAAGCTAGAAACAAGGTAAAATAATCGACACTTCTCAGCTCATTTGGTTCGACTCAGTATGATAAATAAAAGGTGGTAGATTTCAAATTTAAGACTCAACAAAATAGCACAGCAAGTCGCTTCATCCATGGATAGCAAGAATACAATTCGGATATGCAAGGATAATGTCCCCTGCAGGTTCCAACTTCATATTGACTATTTCCATGCTTCATACACTGGAATTCGAACTCATAATATACTTCTAAATAGTTGCAAATTTCTATTATGATGCCACATAAATTCACGTGCCCTTACACATTGCCTTAACCATTGGAAACCTGATCAAAATGGTGATTCCCACGTTTTAGTTTACATTCAACATTCTTAATTTATTGACTAAGTCACAATGGGTTGAGTTTGCAGCCTACACTTGGTTTAAATCATTGAAGACATAGTGAGAGAGATTGGCTCTCATGGCTTTTATCCTCCACACAATGCTCATGAGACATTTTGTCTTAGTTGCTCACAGCCTTTTAACACTTGGTTCAGATTCTAATTCATTCGATATACCTATGGCTTTTAGCCTGGCTATCCTCCCCCAATAAGCACTTATTCATGCGTTGCAAATCATGGCTCTTAGCGCTAGTTTTAACCTTTTTTAAGTGTTACACATTGCGTTCAAACTTCTTTCATAAATGCTTATGAGTAGCATTAAGTTAGCCTTTATAATTAATATAACAACGCTTTACTAATGCGCTATAGCTTTTCATAGCTCTTATTTTATTTATCAAACAATATATATATTGTTATCCATATTAAATGCATCATTTGTCAATTAACAAATATATATACATATATCGAAATACCCTGCCTATATATATATATATATATATATATATATATATATATATATATATATATATAAAATATGTATTTTAATATCTTTATATAAACACATATACTACCTAATCATTGATCAACAATTATATACCCATTGTATATATATACACGTGATATATGTCTAAACGACTTCCTGTGTATGTGAGATATTCGCGTATGAATAGGCATAAGTATTTCTACTTGATTATATGCACACACACATACACTCATATACATAGGTTATCATATATACATATATATGCACACATATATATACATATTTAATGTATTCATGTATCGATTTACACACAAAGAAGAATATATACTCTAAACAAAGATTAAGTCACATAACCTCAACCAAGAACTTTCATAGACAAGATCATAACCTCTTCTAGAAGTAGGCACAAACAAGACTAAAGGTATGTTACCATTTCCCAAGCTATTGACTTAACCAACTAGAAGTGTGTGTGAAAGCTCAATATAGGCTTATTAAGGGTTACCAGACCGAATCCTTCTCCTGAGTGATACTTCCCCTCCCTTTTGGAGGCATGAACCCGTGCCTACATCCAACTTGGCACATTTGCAATGGTAGTTAAACATTCACATGAAATCCACTTGCATCATAAAACATTAGTATATTCACATTGCAATACATATTATTTCATTGTACTTCATCAATATAAACATAATTACTCCTTTAAAGCAATAACATCTTAATACCTATTTCAGTATTTCATTCATTTATCAAACATATCAAAATCATGATTTACATTCATCATTCTATTTACCTGTGAAGGTAAAATTAACTTGGTAGCAAAGAGATGGGGTGTAACAATGAGATGATGATATATGTCTGATAGTAACTATAGGTAATTAGTTTTCATTACCCCCAATGCATCTTTGAGTGCTTGAAACTCTGCAAGGGAAAGTTCACCACCAAAGTGCTCATGAGTTCCTAGAGTCCTCCAACAAAAATTTTCCATCAACTATCGAGCAACATCAAAATGTTCTAAGGCTACACTGATCATGTCATCACTGACTTTCAACTAACCTACCAAATGTTGGGACCCCTGAGTCCTATCATTCCCATACCAATTTTTTGATTTGTAATCAACACTATTCAATAAGATGTAAAATCACCATCACCAACTGATCGGAAAACATCATCAAGTGAGCTATCAACATGCCCATCAGAAAAACTGATGCCATCCACCACATAGGATACCTTTGATGGTGAGCTAAAGGTTGTTCTAACAACCTCATTGCACACATCCTCTACCAATATGTAGTCACATCCAAAGAATCATCCTAGGATTTCGTCAAACAACCATCATGAGGAATAGCATCCTTGTTACTAACAACTATAGATTTGCATCCATCACCATCCTTCCCAAATGCTAGATGAAGCTCTTGTCCTTGATCCTGACACTTATGGTTGGGTTCCTAATGTAGGAGTATCAATTTCATGGTGTTTCTATTATTTAGTTTGGTGTTAGGATTTTTGTTTGTGTTTGTAGGGGTCTTGAGAGATCCATTAGAATCATCCAGGTGGTTTAGATAGCTTTGTTAGACTTGGAATTCAAATTATTTGGTTTCCCACCAAAATTGTAAATTTGAATTTCTAGGTGGATTTTGTCTTGCTACAAGGTTGGGGATTGTCCTCAACTCTTTTTTTTGGCTTTCATGGGTCTAATAAGGTCTTAAAAGGACCATGGGAATTCATATAAGGGTCTTTTAGGTTGATTTGTTTCTTAGTTCATGGGAAAGATTGCAAAAGGGGCACAATTGTCAAATTTTATGACAGTCATTAGGTTTTGTAGGAAAAAGGACTAAATGATCATGTGTAACTATTTTTGAAAGGATTTTGATGTTGAATCAATAGAAGGATATGCTCCAAGAAGTATTGGGAGTAGGATTTGATAAAATACCCTGTTATTTTGCACTTTTGTGATAGTTTTTACTATGAAATAGCAAGAAACTAGCTTGGTACGGATTTGTACGACCTGTTACATGGTCTGAAGGTGGATGGAAGTGTAAAGCTCTATTTTGAGATTCTAATGCAATTTATTTTGTTTAATTTCATGTTAGAATAAGCATGTTATGATGAAAATAGTGCTCATGGGTTAGTGATAGACCTAGGGTTTCCGATGCCCAAGAAAAAACTATATCTTCTTTTCCAGCCATTAAAATATATAGGATTTGGCACAAATTTTCTGTAGATTCTTTTGCACTCTTTTTGAAAAGTAGGAGTGCTAATTCCTTGTTTTTAGTGACTTGTGAAAGATAGTTTGTTCTTACTGTCACTTGGTTGTTTGAAACCCTGCTTCTTTGAGAGTTTTATGGAATTGCTTTGTTTTGAAGTTAATCACTACCAAGAATACTGAGAGAGAAGCCTTTGGAGTGTGTTTAATGATTTTAGAACCTAAGAGTGCAAAATAAAGGTGAATTTAGATTCCTTTGAGGGTTTGTGTCTAGTGGAATAAGTTTTTTTTGTAGTAAACAAGGTATTGTTAGAAGTCACCATTGAAAGGTCAAATAACCTTGGATAGACAACTTGTGGGATTCACATTTCTTTGTCATTGAAAGTCCATATTGTTTCCAGGCGCCACTCCCCGCACTACCGGCAACTATGCCAGAGGCCGGGCTAAGTTGGCGGCGGCTGCCGCCGCCATGGTGAAAGTACGCCTCCCAAGAAATGTTTTTGAGAGGGTGGCGTGACAGCCACAACCGGCGGAAGCCCTGCCAGGAGAAATGAGGGAGACAGAGTCACTTGACGCAAGACTTGGGTAAATCGAAGCAAAACCAAAGTTAGCAAAGCACATGGGAAGAGAGGCGTGAGTGACCAAGAAGAAGAAGTGGTGGATGAAGCACCTCAAGAAGAACCTCAAGAATAGAAGGATGTTGATGAGTTGAGGATGGAAAGACTATTGAAGGCAGTCAAGAGTGAAGGAACCAAGGTTAAGGTGGAACTCCCAATATATGCAAGTAGTTTAAATGGTGAAAAACTCCTTGATTGGATAGGGATGTTGGATAAGTACTTTGAATTGGATGAGGTACCTAAAGAATAGCAAGTAAAGTTGGTTAGGACCAAGCTGAAAGGTCATACATCCCTATGGTGGGATTATGTTCAAGACAACGGGAAAAAGAAAGGAAAATCCAAGATTACTTCTTAGGATAGGATGGTTGCCAAGTTGAAAGGAAATTTTTTTCCAAGTGACTACATGACTTAGTTGTATAGGAAGTTCTAGAACTTGAAACAAAAGGATATGGGAGTGAAAGCATACACTGAAGATTTTTATAAGTTGAGCATCAAGTCAAAACATATGGAGGATGATACAAAGAAGGTTGTAAGATACCTAAATGGGTTGAAGTATAGCTTGCAAGATGAGTTGAGCCTTACAAGCCCCAAGACACTTGAAGAGTGTTATTAGTTGGCCTTAAAGGCTAAAGAGAAGTTGAATAGGAAGCAGGAAAAGCAAAATGGAGGTAGATGAAGGACTTACAAAGGTAGAGGTCCATATGTTGATAGAGGACAGTCGCAAAGAGATCAAGGTGAGTCAAGCATCTCACAAGAACAAGTACGAAGTTCAAGAGGGGATTTTAGAGGAAGAAGGCCTAACTTTAGGGGTAGAT
Organism: Sequoia sempervirens; assembly: GCA_007258455.2. Lineage (NCBI taxonomy): Eukaryota > Viridiplantae > Streptophyta > Pinopsida > Cupressales > Cupressaceae > Sequoia > Sequoia sempervirens. Next base: position 745 of record VDFB02248406.1, on the reverse strand, counting down.
TTGGAAAAAGAGGATTTTCAATGGCTTCACAGGAAAATGCTACAAGTGCAACAATTTTTCTGGTCATCAAGTTTGGGAGTGTCCAAAAGAGCAAGAAACTACCACATTTAGGAATGAAAGGAGGACTCAAGTTGCTCAAGGAGGAGATGAAGAAAGTGTTGACTCCTCACCATCACCAGAAGAACCAGAGATAGGAGAATCCTTACTAATGAGAAGGACATTGATCAAGGTTCCAATGAGAAAGAGCCACCTCAAAGGAAGTCATTATTCAGGACTATTTGCAACTACCAAAGTAAGTGTTGCAAGGTTGTTATAGATTTAAGTAGTACTGATAATTTAATTACTGTTGAGATGGTAGAGAAACTAAATTTGAAGAGATTACCTCATGCTACACCTTATAAAGTTTCATGGTTGAATAAGGGGTAGCAAGTACTAGTCAATGAACAATGTTGGGTAGAGTTTCAAATAGGAAGGTGTAAGGACAAGGTGTTATGTGATATCATTCTAATGGATGCATGTCATGTGCTATTTGGTAGGCCTTAGAAATATGACAGAAAAATAATGCATGCTTGTAGGAAGAATGTCTATGTTTTGGAGAAGGATGGATTTACCTACACCTTAGCACCTTTGAAGGAGGAAGATAAAGACCAAAAATTTTGCTCAAGTGTGATGATAGTGGGTGAAAAGGAGTTTCTAAAGCCAATGGAAGAGGAAAATATAGGTTTTGCAATGATGATCAAACCTA